>CAUYRH010134534.1:0-22149 GCA_963574655.1 Perodicticus potto
GGGCTCAGGTGATTCTCTTGCTTCAGCCTCCTGAGTAGCTGGGACTATAGGCATGTGCCACAATGCCTGCCTATTTTTAGAGATGGGGTCTTGCTCTAGCTCACGCTGGTCTTGAACTCATGAGCTCAGGTGACCTGCCCACCTCAGCCTCCCAAAGTGCTGGGATTACAGGCGTGAGCCACTGTACCTGGCCTGGAGCTTTCTTTTAAAACCTCCTATGAGTCTGAAAATAATTCAAAACATACTCTTTGGGGTGAGAACTTCATTTTTTTTATTAAATCATAACTTTGTACTTTGATGCATTTATGGGGCTCAGTGTACTGCTTTGATATACAATGAAATGCTTACCTTGAACTAAATAACACATCCATCACAATTATACTCATTTCTTAATAGTTTTAAATGTACCATTGCATCATGCACATTAGGTGAGGTCTCCCCGAATACCCTCCCTCCCCCCCCATCTCTCCTTCCCTCTCTCTCCTCTTCCCTTCTACTTTCTGGACTATAGTTATGTTTTATCATTCATATGAATGTGTAGGTGATTATATGTTGATTTCATAGTAGTATTGTGTACATTGGATACTTTTTTTCCCATTCTCAGAATACTTTACTAAGAGGACTGTGTTCCAGCTCCATCCAGGTAAACATAAAAGATGTGAAGTCTCCATCCTTTTTTATGGCTGCATAGTATTCCTTGGCATACATATACCACAATTCGTTAATCCATTCATGGGTTGATGGGTACTTGGGCTGTTTCCATGTCTTGGCTATTATGAATTGGGCTGCAATAAACATTCTGGTACAAATGTCTTTGTTGCAAAATAATTTTTGATCATCTGGATATATACCTAGTAGAGGAATTGTGGGATTGAACGGTAGGTCTACTTTTAGTTCCTTGAGTGTTCTCCATACTTCTTTCCAAAAAGATCGTATTAGCTTGCATTTCCACCAGCAGTGTAGAAGTGTTCTCTTCTCTCTTCAACCACCTGTAAAAATCCTTTGGGATTTTTGTGATGTGGGCTAATCTTACTAGAGTTAGATGATATCTCAAAGTGGTTTTGATTTGCATTTCTCTGATGATTAAAGATGATGAGCATTTTTTCATGTGTTTGTAGGCTATGCGCCTGTCTTCATCAGAGAAGTTTCTGTTCAAGTCTCTTGCCCACATAGAAATGGGGTTATTTGTTCTTTTCTTACTGATTAGTTTGAGTTCTCTGTGGATTCTAGTTATCAGACCTTTGTCGGAAGCATAACCTGCACAAATCTTCTCCCATTCTGAATGTTGTCTGTTGCTTTACTTACTGTGCTCTTGGCTGTGCAAAAGCTTTTTAGTTTGATCAAATCCCAGTAATGTATTTTTGGTGTTGCTTCAATTGTCTGGGGGGGTCCTCCTTATAAAATATTCTCCCATGCTGATTTCTTCAAGTGTTTTCCCTGTATTCTCTTCTAGTATTTTATAGTTTCGGGTGAAAAGTAGGGGTCCAGTTTCCGTCTTATACAGTTTACCAGCCAATTCGCCAGCAACATTTTTTGAACAGGAGTCTTTCCCACACTGAATGTTTTTGATAGGCTTATCAAAGATCAAATGACAATGAGCATCTGGGTTCATCTCTTGGTTTTCTATTCTGTACCATAAATCTACTTCTCTGTTATTGTGCCAGTACCATGCTGTTTTGATCACTATAGATTTATAATATACCTTGAAGTCTGGTAACGTGATACCTCCTGATTTGTTTTAATTTCTGAGTAATGTATTGGCTATTCGAGGTTTTTTCTGATTCCATATAAAACGAAGCACCATTTTTCAAGGTCTTTAAAGTTTGACAATGGTGCTTTCATAGGGATCTCATTAAATACTACCCAAAGCAATCTACAGATTTAATGCAATCCCTATTAAAGCATTCTCAACCCTTCACCCATGCCGAAACCTCTCTCAACCCAGCAGCGGCTTTCAGCCTTTTAAACAGAAGTGCAGTTATGCCTGCTCAAGCTCACTGGTGCCTCCCATCTCCCTCAGAGTTACACCAGGGTCTTCACTGTGCCAGGGCTTCCCAGGCCCTTCACATCCATGTGCCTGTGCTGCTCCTATCTCCCCCGACTGCTCCTTCTCAGCTCTCCTACACAGCCTCTTTGTGCCCAACGTAGAGCCGTTCTTACCTGTACAATAATAATCTAAAAACCTGCCTGTTAGGCTGAAATTTTAAAGAAATAATAACTTAGAACAGGGCATGGCATAGACTATGTACTGGATAAATGGTGGAAAAAACTTATTTTTGTTAATTACTAGTGATCTTTTTATTGCTTATATTATAAAATATTTTAAATATCACCTATTGTGTACCAAACTTTATTTTAATTGCATTGCATATGTTAACTTATTTAATAACGTTAGCTTTTTAAGTCTTACAACAAGTCAATGAGAGTAGGTGCAATTATTTTTCCTTTTTTATGTATAAAAACCACAATGGTTAAATTCCTTGTTCAAGATTAAATGGCTAATAGGTGGTAAAGCCTAGGTTTGAAACTAGACTGATTGGCAACAAAGTCGGTGCTCTTAATGACTGTATTTTATGAATTATAAAGGAGCAGTTGTTTTCTTAACTCTACTGAACAACTGCTCTATTTTTTTGATGACTTCAATAAACAGAAATTTTAATACACTTAAGAAAGAAAATTGAAATTCTTGTGGTGTTAGTTTTTCTTTTTGTATTTTTCTTTTTTCGAGATAGAATCTTGCTCTGTTGCCCAGCCAAGAGTACAGTGGCATCATCATAGCTCACTGCAACCTTGAACAACTGGGCTCAAGCAATTCTCCTGCCTCAGCCTCCCCAGTAGCTGGAACTATGGGTGTACACCATCATACCTGGATAATTTTTCTATTTTTTTCTAGAGACAGGGTCCCTTTATGTTGCTCAGCCTAGTCTTCAAATCCTGACCTCAAGAGATTCTCCTGCCTCAGCCTTCCAAAGTGCTGCCATTACAGGCATGAGCCACCAAGCCCAGCCTTGGATTGTTGATTCTTAATACAGGTCAAGAAAAACCTCTAGTTATCCAGTTCTTTAACTTTTCTTCCAGCCAGTTTTTATCTTAAATCCCTTCTTAAAAATTAGGCCATTCTTCAGTTTATTTGCTATTTTTCAAAATATTTTCTTTTAAGTTTTAAAAATTGTAGAAAAATGTAAACATTAACTTGAGTATTTCTTTCCATTGAATTCCATTTTTTCATAGTAAATGAACTGTCAGCTCTCATGGAGGATGGACGTTCTCAAGTTCTTCTAGCAAAAGTTTATAGTAAAATGGAAAGACCTAGTGATGTGATCACTTCGTTACAACAGGTAAACACATTTGTTTGTAAGCATGGTCCTGGGGTGGCAGATGAATATGCCACATGTAAGAGGAAAACAATCTCTTTTGGCCCAGCAGTCGCAAAAAATATGTCAAAATAGAAATAATGGTTAGATGCTTATGGCTGTACAGTTTAAATATATAATTGCTGATTATTATAGCAATTAGAGAAAGTCGAAGTTATTAGTGCTGTGTTATAACTGAGGAAACCTGACTTCATAACTTGTGTGCAGCCATCTGACTAGTGTCATAATCAGGATTTGAACTCCTGCTTGCTTTCTCCATTTACTTAGATCTTCTTTACTTTCTTTTAATATTTTGTTGATCTCAAAGTAGAGGTTTTATACACATTTCCTTACATGTGTTCCTAAGTAGTTATTGTTTTTAGATCATTTCAATTTCTAGTTTGCTAACAGTTTTTTTTGTTTGTTTGTTTTTTGGCCGAAGCCGGGTTTGAACCCACCACCTCCCGTATATGGGGCCGGTGCCCTACTCCTTTGAGCCACAGGCGCCGCTCTGCTAACAGTTTTTTTAGTGACTTAAATATCAAATGCATTCTCTGCATCTGTCAAGATAGTCATATGACTTTTCTCCTTGTTCTTTTAATGAAGTGTATTAAATTATTAATTTTCAAATGGTAAACCACACTTATATTCCAGAAATAAATATCACCCTTGTTACAGTTTTTTAAAAGATATTGCCAGATATTGTTTTCTAATATTTCTCATTCAGCATTTCTACATGTATATTCAGAAAATAGACCGATGCTGTTTCTTTGATGTTCATAACAATTCAATACTGAAACCATTGGGACCTTGAGACTTTTTTGATGGAAATTTTTTATTAGTGGATTCACTATGTTTAATAGATTGCAGACTGATAATTTTTATATTTCTTATATCGGCATAGATGATTATATTTTTAAGTAGTTTGTTGAGTTCATTAAACTGACAAATTCATTGACATAAATTTGTTCATTATATCTTTTCTTTTGAATGTCTATAAGTGCTGTGAAAATGGTCCAGATATTAGTACTTATGTTTTCCTTCTTTTTTTAGTATGCAATTATGCTAGGGATTTATTATTTTATTAATTCGTGTATTTTCAAAAAATCAACTTTTGGGCTTGACACATGAGCTGGTCGGTTCAAATCCAGCACGGGCCCGCCAAACAACGATGGCTGCAACCAAAAAGTAGCCAGGCATTGTGGTGGGCACGTGTAGTCCCAGCTACTTGGGAGGCAGAGGCAGGAGAATTGCTTGAGCCCAGGAGGTAGAGGTTTCTGTGAGGTATGATGCCACAGACTCTATCCAGAGTGACAGCTTACGGCTCTGTCTCAAAAAAATAAATTAATTAAATTAAAATTAATTAATTAAAAAATATTTTTTAAAAAATCAACTTTTGCCTATTGTCCTTCATTAAATGTTTTCTTTATACATCATAATTAGTTTCTTTTTCTTTCTTTGGGCATGATTTACTGATCTTTTTAGCTTCTTCAAATAGGAGGTAATAGACTTTTAGCCTTATTCTTTTCTTATTTACTTAAGACAATAAATTTTTCTCTAAACATTGCTTTAGTAGCATCCCACAAGTTTATTATTATTCAGTTCAAAATATTTCTTAATTTTCACTATGATTGCTTCTTTGACCCATGGGTTATTTAAAAGTGTAGTGTTCAATTTCTATGGAATTCTGATTTTTTTCTTTGGTTGTTTTTTTTTTTTTTGTTTGTGGAAGAGTCTCACTTGTTTGCCCTCAGTAGAGTGCCGTGTTATCATACCTCACAGCAACTTCAAACTCTTCAGCTCAAGCAATCATGCCTCAGTCTCCCAAGTAGCTGAAACTACAAGTACCAGCCACAGCCCCAGCCCCAGCTAATTTTTTTATTTTTATTTTTTTTATATTAATTTATAGTTTAAGTCCACTGTGGCCAAAGACATATTTTGAATGATTCGTTGTTTTAAATTTGTTGAAGCTTGTTTCATGATGCTACATGATTATCCATCAGTTCTGGTACCGGTCCCAAGGTGAATGTGAAGTATGTGTTGCTAGCATTACTGGATGTTCAACTATTGTCAGTTAAATCAAATTTGTTGATTGATTTTTTCCAGCTCTTTTCTGTTTTGGGGGTTTGAGTATGATTGTTTATTTGTTTGCTTGTCTTTGGTCTGTTTGTATAATTTGCTTTTATGAGAAGTATGCTAATGTCTTTAAATGTGATTTAGGATTTCTCTGTCCCTGTTTAGGCCTATGCCTTTTTTTTTTGAGACAGAGTCTCACTATGTTGCCCTCCATAGAGTGCTGTGGCATCACAGCTCACAGAGACCGCAAACTCTTGGGCTTAAGCGATTCTCTTTTCTCAGCCTCTCCAGTAGCTGGGACTACAGGTGCCTACCACAGTGCCTGGCCTTTTTTTTTTTTTTTTTTAATATGGAACGCTTCACAAATTTGCGTGTCATCCTTGCACAGGGCCTGTGGTAATCGTCTCTGTATCATTCCAGTTTTAGTATATGTGCTGCTGAAGCGAGCACCCTGCAATTTTTTTTGCCATTGTCATTGTTTAGCTGGCCCAGGCCGGGTTCGAACCCGCGGCACCGTAACCACTGTGCTACGGGCGCCAAGCCAGGTCTATGCATTTTTGTTTCATTTATTTAGAAGATGTATTATTGAATGATCCATATTTAGAATTGTCACATCTTCCCGGTGAATTTGCTTCTTTATAATTATGAAATGGCCTTTTTGATTTCTCAAACTGTTTTTTGCTTTAAAGTCTCCTTGGGCTAAGATTCGTATAACCCTTGAAGCTTTCTCTGGTTAGTGTTTTCATAGTATAGCTTTCTGCATTCTTTTACTTTCAAATTTTCCATGTCTTTAGGTTGAAGATCTTTCAGCATAAAATTATTTTTTTCTTTTATCTATTCTAGCAATCTTAATCTTTTCATTAGAATATTTATTTTGTTAATATTAAATATAATTATGTATTATATTTGGATTAATATCTGCCATCTTATAATTTGTTTTCTTTTTGAACTTTTCTTTTTTGGGTTATTAAAATTGTTCTTGTTCCATTTTCCCCTCTATTTGTTATTTTTCTCTTTTCATTGTGTTTCCTTGTTAGTTATATAACAACACAAATCCTCTTATCTAAATTCCCTTACTTTGCCTTTGTCTTTCCTATCATTGTTATGCATTTTAAACTAGTTATTTGAAACTTTGTTTCTGGTTAACAGTGATATATTTTACTCTAGTACCAGACACTGAAAGATTTTTAAAGAATCCTTTGTATAATTAACAGGTAATTAAAAGCTATCTAGGAGTTTTATGTGGAAAAGATACTTTTATGCATATATTATAGAATCCTTTGTATAATAATCAGGTAATTAAGAACTAGCTAGTAGTTTTGTGTGGAAAAGATATTTTTATGCATATATATTTGTTTTCTTAGCACTTGTATTATTATTATTTTTTTATTTTACAGTCCAATCCTCCGCCACACCTCCATCTCATGTCTAAATATCTAGAAATCTAGTACACATCCCAGGATGTCCCCTATATAGAGGTAGCAATTTGAACAAAATAAGTTATTGCTGGTACAAAAATACGCTGGCAATGTGAACAAAGGAGTATCACCTCAAGAATCCTAGATTGCTACTTACGTAGGTACCCGTGGTGTGGTATTTATCATGGTTAATCCAGAATTGATCCATACCCATGGATTCTCCAAACCTTAATCTGGTCATCGACCCAGTTGATTGAATGTGTGTGTCATGACAAAGCTCTTAAGAAACTTTAACAATTTATGACTTAACAATGACTGAGCACACGTCATTCTCATTGACCCAACCGTTCTCTTGTCAAAAGCATCGTACATGCGAAGTCAAATGATTAAAAGGTTATCCATTAAACATGAAACAAGAATTAGAGCTGCTTATGGACCTGGATGCCTTTCTTCAACTACATTATACGTGGGAACCCACAGACACTTCTTGCATGAAGGCTGACAAACTTAAATAGCTCTCAACTTCCACGCTTTCATTAACCATTACTACTCATTCTCCTTCTAAATTGAATGTTATTCTTGAAATGGTAAGACCTATCATGTTTTCAGATTTATAGGATACCATTTAAGTGATTTTTCCCTGTCTTGCCCTTGACCCATTGTGTGGTCATTTTTTAGCTTAACCCTAAGAGAGATAATTTTCCTTCCCAAGTTCCAGGAAAGCGTTTAAACATTCCCCAAATAGGATCTACAATATTGGTTTGTTTTACAGTTGTCTAGCTTCTGGAAATAAATGTGAAATGGTGATTACACATTAATAATCACTTCCCTTCTTAATACGTTATGTTTTATAAAGGTCTCCCACTATTTTTATCTCATTCTGTGTTTCTGTATCTGTGACCGCCTGTGATATGTTGGAAACAAGTCTCTGAAGTAAACCAACATCTCATATATGAACTACACTCATTTTCCAAAGGAAGAAGGAGCCCAAGGGAGAGTTTGCAAAAGATTATGTAGCTTATTAATGAGAGAGTGTAAAGGAGAACGCAGAGCATCTCAGTCCTAACCCTGTGTGCTCTGTCGGGGAGTACAGTTTTGATTTGATTTTCAACCCAGAGGAGTTCTGCATTCTGCAAATAATTTATTAAATGTTTTGCATTTGAGCTTTAGCATGTATGCATACACACCTATGTTTCCATGGCAATGTCCCTAATTTTTTTGTTCTAGTCATGAATGAATTGGACTGTTAGATTACTGTGACAGCCATCTAAGATTACAGTATCATTAAAATATGTCCTTCAACATTAACATCCTATATGTATTGGTGGCATCTTCTAATCCCTGCTTTCTGATTCACATGATAGAGACTTGCACCTAACCCTAGGTTACCTACCAGTAGCTACAAGGAAAGTGTCATTTTGGTAAATTTAGAGTTTTAATACATTTTAAGTGAATTTGTCTTATTTCACCCCTCTATGGATATCGTTAGTCCTGGTCACCCTGGTTATCTGAGCACCTATAAGAACATAAATGTCAAGCTAGACAGTGCCAAGAAGCCAAATCCTTATTAGTTTGAAGTTTGTATGTTACACCACAGGGATTATTCATCTTTAATAAAATTCAAAGATTCATTCTTCCCAGCTATATCGTGCTACTCATTCTGATTGACAAAAAGGTGCAATTCAAACAGAACTTTTAAGTGGAACCAAAACTTTTGATGTGGTATATTCATTAATTCAATAATCATTTATTGACCTGAGTTCTCCACATTATGTAACTTTGGAATTTCATCATAGTATTTTGACGTAGTTGCTAAACATTTTTGGAAATGGTAGAACTGGTAAGTTTAGAAAAATCCCAAAACATGATTTCTGCTTTCTAGACATTTTAGACTTGTGAAATGACCCCACATTTCTGTAGCCCTCTCTGTCATCTTTTGCTAGATTGCTGCAGGAGCCTCCTTGTTGATCCCCATCCTCTTCCAATCTCGTTTCAGGCTGGTCAGTACATCGTAACGACGCCAGCGTGAGTGACAGACCTGATCCTGTTCCTCCGTTGCTTGTAAACAATGTAGTAGCAGCGTCCTGTGGCCTCATTTAACAGGCGTACCTATTATATATTCTGTGTCTTCCCAGCCATTTTCTTCTTCTAATGTTTCTAATTCTTTGATCCAGCAATGTATCCTCTACATCTCTCGCATCTCTTTCCTTCCTAATGCCTGTGCCCTATTCCATTTCTTCTTTTTCTTTTTTTCTCTCAGATACACCAGATTGTAACAACTTATCATTATTTAAATATCACCTGACTTCTAAGACAGAGTTAAGTCTTCTTGAATGTATTCCCATGACAACCAGTATTTTTCAGCTACAGAACTCCTTATAGTTTACTATTACCACTTAATTTTCTACCTTCTTGTTAAATTAGAATTTCTATAAGTGCAGGCATGGCCTGGGGGTTTGTGACAGTATTGAATCCTTGCCTCATAGTAGGTTATATCAGTTTTCTGTTCTGTGTAACAAATTACCTCAAATTTAATGGAAGAGAACAATATACACATTTATTATTTCACAGTTTCTATGGGGCACAGCTTAGTTGGGACCTCTGCAAAGCCGCAGTCAAGATACTGGCCAGAGCTGCGTTCTCAACTGGAAACTTGCTTGGGTCAAGGTCTGCTTCCAAGCTCACTCAGGTTGTTAGCAGAATTCATTTCCTCAGTGCTGTGAGAGTGAGGTCCCCAGCTTCTGGTGTGTTGCTGGCTGGAAGGCACCCGAGAATCCTAGAGGCTTGCAACCCCTGGCCAGGTAGGCCAACTTATCTGACCACTTCATTCTTCAAAGCCATCCAGGGAGATAGTCTCTAGAGTGAGTCAGTCTGCTAGCAAGACAGATTCTTATTTAATATACTGTAATGTGACATCCCTTCCCTTCTGCCATATTGTATTGCTTACAAGCAAGTTCCAAGTCTCACATACATATAAGGAGAGGGAATCACACAAGGGGGTGAACAAGAGGCAAGGAGCATGGGAGCCACCTGAAAGTTGGTCCATAGCAATAGGTGCTCAAACCTTTTGTTGAATGTTTGAAAGGAAATCATAGATCAACTTTTTAAATCCAAGAATAATTACAGGAAAAAGTCACCATTTAATACATTCATTATCTTTCTCTGTCTAAATAAAATCTAAGTAAAGGAGAAATAACCTTGTAACATAAAACATTTAACAATTTTAAAACTTTGTAACTTTACATAGTTGTTGTTAGTATGTACAGATACTAATTTTTGCTCCTCTCAGTTAACATGTGGATCCTTTTCAATGTATATAGTTCCGTATTTATCACACAAATACTCACATGATATTCTCATTTAATTGGTATATTTTATTTTGAGGTGGTTTAAGGTAAGATATGTATAAAACAAAGCTATTAAAATAGAAAGAGAAAATTAAGAAGTCCTTAAAATAAGGATGGTTGTATCTATATTCTACCCAACAATTTGAAAGGATCTACAGAATAAACAGTAGAACCTCTGTAAATTGAGCACCCAAAGGACTGTAACAAAGTGGTCAACATTCAGAGGTGGTCAACATAAGGAACTAGGCCTATGGTCCTGATCCGTACATGTGGTGCATGTCTAGTATTTGAAAATTATATCAGCTTAAGGAGGTGGTCACTGTAGGAAGGTAGGCAACTATGAAGGATCTACTGTATGTTATAAAACAGGAAAGGGAAGAGAAAAGTAAATGTGACACAGTCAGGGCTGATATAGTTATTAACATAATTAAGTTCTGCTCTGATGTTTCTGGAAAACAAGGGAAAACATGGAGTCTTGCCAATTCTTCAAGAAAATTTTATTGTCGACACTAACTTCTATTTCAAAATGTTTCTTAATGATCATTAAACATACTTTTTCAGAAACTGAGCATTCTTTTATAAAACATCCTTAGAAGAAAATACAAAATACACTTGCTCAAAATTTCCCCCAAATGTTTATCTTTACAAAATTGCAAAGCATCACACAAAAATCTAACTCACAATGAATTTCTCTAGAAGGCTAAGTTAGTAAGGTGCCCAGATTTGGCTTTCTAGAGATTCACCTGTTTCAGAAATAAAACTCAAAACTATTTAGAAAATGAATTGCATATCTTTTAGACCTAAGGTGGCCATATAATTTATCATTCAAAATAGAATACTTTGGAAAGGGTAAAATGGCCAAATTAATAATTAGGCTGAGACAATAGGTATAATCATTGAGACTGACCTCAGGTCTAAGGCTCTAATGATAGCATAGCAGCAGTTAAATTGTTGGATAAAGGGACAGCTGTCCCCTGGGGTAGTTTGCCAGGGGCCTCTGATGCAGATCTCTCTTCTACTTTCTTTCTTGTTTTCACTTTATTAAAATAGGACAGGACCAAAAATGAAAGACCATCTCTCAAAGCTAGATTCTTAAAGGTGTTGCTGGGGAACATGTGCCTTTGGGGTGGCAGCCCTACCTCTGAGCTACTGAGGATCCCACTCCTCTTCCAAGGGAGGACGTGGGTAGGGAGAAGTACAGGAATACAGAGCTGGGAGGATGCAGGCACCTCTTCCTGCCAGACCGAGATCATCTTATGTAGACCAATGGTTTTTAGAGTTTTTTGAGTATGAGCATAGGGGTATGCATGTGTATATAAAACCATGAACACACACATATATATACATACACATGTACACATATGTATATATGTCATTACAAAATTTTTGAGATACACAAAAATCAAGAAATGTAACATCCACACTGATGGAAAGACGTGAGGCCTCCCAGCAACACTGAGCAGCTGAGCAAGTTAAAACGTGGCACAAGTGACTCAGAAAGGGCCTGGTCAACTGTTGTTTCTTAGAAGTGAAATAATTATACCATAATACAGTGTGTCTCAAAACTTCCATAGGGACCCATGTATATAACCCCAAAGACACAAATACTGTCTTACTTAAAAACACATTAACTTAAGCAAAATAAAAATTTCATGAAACAGTATTAATACTGTATGACATATACACTCACATTTTCAACTTTTTGTATTTCTAAAGTGATCTTATTATATACCTCTAAACTTACGGTTTGAGAAAAATATCTACTTTAAACTATTTTCACCAAATACCATGTACCAGCCAACATTTTGATAGGTGTCCCCAGAAAGGTACTGTGTGGCCTAAGTGTAGCATAATGTATGACTAGGCAGTTTCTATTTCTTCAATGAATGTATCAGTTTATTTAGTGATTGATTACCCCTAAGTCAAAGTTAAATTTTACTTGCGAAGGCCTGAAGCAGGGGGTGCCCAAGCTGTGGCCAGCAGGTCACAGGCTGACTTTGTGAGGACTTTCTGTTGCTTATCTAGGGTGTCTGATATCATGGAAAGTAAGCAGGACCTTTTTTTTACTAATCAGTTTTCCTTAGTGTTCATGTATTTGATGTGTGACCCAACCCAACACTTATTCTTCCACCAGTATGTGGCAGAGAAAAAAAAAAAAAGTTAAGCCCTTTGTCCTTTATCGAAGGAAGATCTGAAAGTTCCAGAAAACAGATGTACAGGTAGAAAGACTTCTGTTCTTCCAGTGTAGCGACCTGCTCGACATCCTCACCCTGAAGAAGCGTAACGTAGGAATTAGTCATTTCCTCCTCGTTTGACATTTAGGTTGCTTCTGGTCAGTTTCTACAACAAATGACAGAGATTAATTTTTCTTTACAACCGATAACAAGTTTCCTTTTTTCCTTCTAAAAAATAATAAATGGCCTTTAATACCTTCCCCAAGAATGGAACAACTAAGTTCAACAGCCTGTTTAGTTTTATTAAGTTGGTGCGTTTTGCTGGGGTATTGCTCAAAAAGATTGGTCTAGTTTATGTGCCATCATTATATAATAAATGGACTGATTGCCTAAAGCCTGCCAAAATTCAATTTAATAGTTTTTAGAAATTTACTATTTTATTAATTTAATAAACTTTTCTTATTTTTAAGTATTTAATTGTAGCATCTCGATATATTTGCCAAGGATTTGTTTCATGGTGTATTTCCTTCTTACTGAGCTTTAACAGGGAAGAGATGCAGGAATTTTTTTGTTTGTTTGTTTGGTTTCTCTGCAGTTTTTGACCGGGGCCGAGTTTGAAACCACCACCTCTGGTATATGGGGCCAGCACCCTACTCCTTGATGCAGGAATTTTAAAGCACTTTGATCAGAAAGATTTATTCCTTCCGACTCAGTCGTAAACAAGTGCATTTTTGAGATCTCAATAGGATATTTTATTTAGATCGAGTTTTGTTAGGTCAAGGGCTAATAATGCTTAAGTAAATTTTCTATAAAATTATGCTACATGTAAGTTACTGATAATTGCTTACTTTATTTTCTTTTAAATATCTTTTTATCCTTATCTTTTTCTAGGCCAGAGAATTACAAGCTCGGGTACTGAAACGTGTTCAGATGGAACAGCCGGATGCAGTTCCTGCACAGAAACATTTAGCGGCTGAAATTTGTGCAGAGATTGCAAAACATTCTGTTGCTCAGCGAGACTCTGAAACAGCAATTAAGTTTTATAGAGAGGCTCTTGTTCACTGTGAAACAGATAATAAGGTCAGTGCTTCTGCAAAATGTTAAGCATCTTTTATTTCAGATGTCATCTGATTTCCCCAAATGTATAATTCTTAACATTTATAAAGAAGATTTCAAAAAAAAGTAACAAAAATGCAAATCTAAAAAATTAAGTTTATTTCTAGAAAGCTTTCAAAATATGTTTGTAATGCCTTAAGAATATTAAGAGTCTAAAAATTATAATAGAGCAAGTAATATAGAGCAAACCTGCAAATTCCTGCTCTTTACTATATTTATCTGTGCTTTAATCATCACTTTAAAAGAAATTTTTAATCACAAATATCTGGGTTTCGATGATTCAATTTAGTTCACAAAACATCTATTGTACACATCTATATTTCAATTAGTGTTTGCTACTGCGAGTGCAGAAGTAACTTGCCTGAAGCTATGACCTCAAGAAGCATAGTGTGAAAGTACAAAGGTAATTGTGGTGCCGTGTACTTACATGGCTGGTTATGTAAAATAAAAGGTTATTCTGCCAAGATCTCATAAGATTTGGAGGATGATTAGTTTTTAAAAATACTCTACTAAATGGCTAAACATTCAGTAAATGATGTAGAACAGAAGATAACCATTTTTTATAATTTAAAGATTAAGACTGAATATTTTTTATTATTAAATAATATAATTTTTCAAATGAAGGGCAAAAACGACCTGCAGTAAATTATAACCAAACCTTTTTCAGTGGTGGATAATGCAGCAGGAATTTTATTTTTAAATCCGAAGAGTGCCTTAGAGATTGTCTGCTTGAAGCTTTTCATTTTACAAATGAGAAAGCAGATTTAGAGAGGTAAAGGGGGTTTAAAGGGCACCGTCATCTCCCACTTTTAGAACCAGAGTCCTTTTCACAATGTCGTATGTCTGTCTGCTTTCCCAATGCGCTGCCACCTGTCTTCTTGGGCTTTTGCTGTTGTTTTCTTATAAGGGAAAATAAGAGACAGTCATGCCTATTGGTTTTTCTTATCTGTTATACCTGATATTTTTATTAAAATAACCTGTGGTCAACTGAAGTTAGTCTGTGTCCAGACGTTTTCTTCTTTCACCTTTATTCCAGAATGGTGTCAGAATAAGCCTACCTTTTGTTTTATAGATAATGTTGGAACTGGCAAGATTATACCTGGCACAAGATGACCTTGATGCCTGCCAGCGGCATTGTGAATTACTTCTCCAGAGTGACCAGGATAATGAACCTGCCACCATGGTTAGACCAACAGAGTTCAATGCTATAAAGATTGTGTTTTATATTCCCCTGGAAGTTTCAAATTTTACCTCTTGGTAAAACTAATTTTACCCCTTGAAGAAAATTCATTTTGGCTTTTGGAAAAAATAACATTTCTAATATGAGTATGTTTTACCAACAAAAACCAAGAATTGTTAGCATTTTATTTGTAAGAACGAGATAACATACCTAGGTCAGGCCTTAACTTGCCCTTTTGGGGCTAGTGAATTTTTATCTAAGCTTAAAGGGATGCTTGATGAGGGGCGGCTCATATGGAAAAGCTATAATTTGCTAAGGAGTAGTTTTTAAGTACTCACTTAGGCACGTTAGACTGATTTAAGAGTTTCAGTGGAACTTTTGGAGTTTTAAAAATAAAAACCTTTCTGTTACAGACCATGTAAGGTGCATGTTTTAAATACAGTTGAACTTTTTTTTCTTATTGTTACTTGGGTTGAAGTGTTGGTGAGCTTTTCAAACAGCTGCCTGGATGACATTTGGTGAAGTTCATTTAAAGTTACTGTTGTAGCTAAAAAGAAATGGTTAAGAAGTCTTCCTCTTAAAACACATAATAAGAAAATCTCAGTAGGTCTTGCTCATTTTAAATTCCTTTAAACATTTATGATTGAAGCTTTGTTTTGTTTTTAAATCTTCTCATTGGCATTTTAGTCAAGTCCAGTAAGTCGCCTTTTAATTAGCAGTTCATAGAGTATGCATTCCCCTTCAAATTTCTATTTTCAAAACAACCACTAGAAACATATTTTTTGCTAAAAATATAGCTTTGCAGACAGAACAATCTGTCTCACATCCTTGTCTTCTATTACACTGGTGTCCAAGCCATTCTGCTCAAGGTATGTCTGAACCTTAAATGGCTCTTTAAAAACTTTGCCCTTTCTCATGTATTTCATGTGTATTTTCATAGAAAGAGAATATGCCTTCTAAAATAGATAGCAGTATTTTTATAACCAACTTTTATCTTTACAGATGATGGCTGATATCATGTTCAGAAAACAGGACTATGAACAAGCAGTATTTCATCTACAACAACTTTTAGAACGCAAACCAGGTAAAGACCCACTGATTATATTTTCTGACGCACTCGGCTCCCTCCTTTCTTCTCTGTTTAGCTTATATACTCTTACAAAACCCTGACAATGGTTGGAGCAACTCTGTTTATTCACCACATGGGTGTGCGCTGCTGAAATGGCTTGTAAGGAAAATCCAACACTGTTGACTGGTCGAATGTAGAAGTTATGACCTGAGATTTCCAGTGGGCCCTTGGACCTGCCAGGCAGGGCTACCATATTGGAGTTCACTCACTTCAGCTGCTTTTCACACTTTTTTCCTGCCTCATCAAGAAAATCTTTACCCCTTCCTTGCTGAGAGCTCAAAACTGTGCCACCCACTTCACTAAGAAAATACAAGCCCCTGGAATAGAACTTCTCCCCCCCCCCCCGTCACCAGTGCACCCTCTCCCCCGCCTCTGGGAGCCTGCGGACGGCTGGTTCCCCTCCGTGTGTATTGCAGGCCACTTTCCACCTACAGGGCCTCACTCGTGCACGTCTCTCTCTTTCTTGAATTATTACTTTCCCCAGTCATCATACAACCATGCTGTGACATATCCCTGCTTTAAATCAATAAATAAAAACCAACTCTTAACTCTCTTCCCCTTCCATTTACTGCACCTGCCTCTAAAGGATACATCAGCAAATTTTCTCCAAAGGATTTTGAAACACCCTGTTACTTTGTCTCCTCCATTCTTGCCCTCCAGGGAAGTCACTTGTATAGGGTGGACAGTGACCTTCCTGCTGCCAGAAAGACCCAGTAATCAATCTCAGCTCTCTGCTTTCTTGACCTTCGGCTGTGTTTGAATAGTTTATTCCTCTCCATCAGGAAGCACTTCTCATTTGTCTCTGAGATGTTAGGGTATTCTTCTCCCAGGCTGCCTGCTGTTTCAGAGCCCTTTGTTAGAGCCTCTTTTCTTTCTAACCTTCAAATATCAGGATTCTCCAGGCCTCAGTTCTTTACATAGTCACCCCCTAGCTGACTTATATCCCATGTAGGTGCCAGTGTTTCAAACAAGATCTGCAGCCTGACTTTCAGACACCTCCGCCTATTTGCATTCCCACTCAGAGGTCTAGAGGGATCTCAAATGTGCTATATCCAAAGTAGAACCCTTGATCTTTTCTTCCTTTTCTTTAAATTAACACACACATAGTTTATTCACTGACACTTCAAAAAACCACTACTCTTCTTTGTTTCCTATGCTCTTTTTATTTTTTCAAAATATTACAGGGTACACATGTTTTGGTTATATAATTTGTTTTTGGATGTTTTCAGTCAAAAGTTATAACTGTGCCCTTCACCAGAAAGTGTGCATTGTACTGGTTAGGTATGAATTTACCCATCCTCTCCTCCCCGCTCACCTACTTGATTTCTGTTGAGTTTTACTTCCACATGTACACATAAGTTCTGATCAATTAGTTCTAATTCAGTATTAGGTGCACATGGTATTTATTTTTCCTTTTTTTTTTTGGAGACAGAGTCTCCAAAAAAAAGAGAGTGCTGTCGTGTCACAGCTCACAATAACCTCCAGCTCTTGGCTCAGGTGATTCTTTTGTCTCAGCCTCCTGAGCAGCTGGGACTATAGGCGCCCAAGACAACGCCCAGCTATTTTTGTTGTTGTTGCAGTTTGGCCGGAGCGGGTTCGAACCCACCTCCCTTGGTATATGGGGCCAATGTCCCACTCACTGAGCTACAGGCACCACCCTTATTTCAACATTCTTATGCTATTTCACTAAGACAGTGGTTCTCAACCTTACTAATGCTGCAATATATTTTCATTGTTAAAAAGGGGTCACGACCCACAGGTTGAGAACCGTTGCACTAAGAATAATGTTCTCCAGTTCCATTCAGGTTGTTACCAAAGGTAAAAGATCACTATTTTTTTGAAGATATAATTTACTTTTATTTTAAAAGACATATAAAAATTAAAGAAACAATATCAATTTGAAAATAAATTACTATAATTCTCTAGGGGTTCATCTTTTCTTTTCTTTCTTTTTTTTTTTGGAGTTTTTGGCCGGGGCTGGATTTGAATACGCCACCTCCAGCATATGGGGCTGGCACCCTAGTCCTTTGAGCCACAGGCCCTGCCCATCTTTTCTTTTTCTTCCCTCATTCCCCTACTCCTGCCTTGTATTAGCTCAGCAGTTCTCAACCCCTTTGGGTCATGACCCCTTTGTAACAATGAAAATACATTGTGGCATTAGGAAGGATGAGAACCACTGTATTAGCTCATCTACTGCCTTCATATTAGAATTGAGTACATTGAATTCTTGCTCTCCATTCATGTGATGCTTTACTAAAAAGAATGTGTTCCACCTCCATCCAGGTTAATATAAAAGATGTAAAGTCTCCATCTTTCTTAATGGTTGAATAGTATTCCATGGTATACATATACCACAGCTTGTTAATCCATTCTTGGGTTTGCAGGTGTTTAGGTTATTTTCACATTTTGGTGATTGTAAATTGAGCAGTGATAAACATTCTAATGCAAATTTACTTATTATAAAAGGATTTTGTTATATTCTGGGTAGATGCCCAGTAATGGGATTGCAGGATCAAATGGGAAGTCTAAATTGAGTTCTTTAAAGATTTGTTAGCCATTCATCTGTCTTCTTCAGAGAAGGTTCTATTCCTGTCACTTGCCCAGTGAAATATGGGACTAGTGGCTCTTTTTTTGTTGATTAACTTGAGATCTCTGTAGATCCTTATTATCAAGCTTTTGTCCAATTCATAGTATGCAAAATCTTCCCATGCTGAAAGTTGTCTGTTTGCTTTGGTTGTTGTTTCCTTAGTTGTACAGAAGCTTTTCAGTTTAATTAAGTGTCATTTGTTTGTTTTTGTTGTTTTTACAATTGCCACTTGAGTCTTCTTCATAAAATCTTTCTCCAGGCTGGTATCTTCAATTGTTTTCCCCAGGCTTTCTTTGAGGATTTTTATTGTTTCATGCCTTAAATTTCAATCTTTTATCCATCTTGAGTCAATTTTTGTAAGTGATGAGAGGTGCAGGTCCAGTTTCAGTCTTTTACATGTGGTAATCGAGTTCCCCCAACACAATATATTGGATAGGGATTATTTTCCCTAGTGTATGTTCTTGTGTGGTTTATCAAATATCAGGTGGCTGTAAGATACTAGTTTCATCTCATGGTTTTCTATTTGGTTCCAAATGACAGTGTTTCTATTTTCATGCTAGTACTATATTGATTTGATCATTATGTCCTTGTAGTATAGCCTAAAGTCTGCTAGGGTGATACCCACAGTTTTGTTTTTATTATTAAGAATTACCTTAGCTATATGGGGTATTTTCTGGTTCCATACAAAATGAAGAATTATTTTTTTCTAATTCTTGAAAGCATGATGATAGTATTTTAGTGGGGATTGCATTGAATGTCCATTGCTTTGGGAAATATCGACATTTTGACAATGTTGATTATTCTTAGCCATGAGCATGGTATGTTCTTCCATTTGTTAATATCTTCTGTGATTTCTTTTCTTAGGATTTCATAATTTTCTTTATAGAGCTCCTTCACCTCTTTCATGAGGTATATTCCTAAGTATTTCTTTTCCTTTCTTTTTTTTTTTTTTGAGCTACTATGAAGGGAATTGTGTCCTTGATTAGCTTCTCATCTTGGCTGTCATTGGCATATACAAAGCCTACTGATTTGTGGACATTGATTTTATTTTCTGAGACCTTACCGTATTTTTTCATCACTTCCAGGAGTCCTCTGGTTAAGTCTTTGGAGTTCTCTGAGTATAAGATCATATCATCAGCAAAGATGGAGAGTTGACCTCCTCTGCTCCCATTTGAATGCCCTTTATGTCCTCCTTCTGCCTGATTTGTGTTTGCTAGAACTTCCAGCACCATGCTGAATAGTAGTGGTGATAGGAGACAACCTTGCCTGGTTTCAGTTCTAAGTGGAAAAGCTTTCAGTTTTACTCCATTCAGTATAATATTAGCTGTGGGTCTGTTGTAGATAGCTTCAATCAGATTTAGAAATGTGCCACCTATGCCTACATTCTTAACTGTTCTAATTAAAAAAGGATGCTGAATTTTATCAAATGCTTTTTCTGCATCTATTGAGAGGCTCATATGGTCTTTGCCTTTGCTTCTATTGATATGGTGATTTACATTTATGGACTTGCTTATGTTAGAGTAGCCTTGCCTCCCTGGGATGAAACCTACTTAATCATGATGAATGATTTTTTTTTTCTTTCCTTTTTTTTATTGTTGGGGATTCATTGAGGGTACAGAAACCAGGTTACACTGATTGCATTTGTTAGGAAAAGTCTCTCTTACAATTGTGTCTTACCCTCAAAAGGAGTGGCACACACCAAGGATGAAAGATTATTTATAATGCATAGCTGTAATCTATTGACTAGGATTTTATTGAGAATTTTTACATCTATATTCATTAGTGAAATTGGTCTGAAATTCTCTTTTTTAGTTGGGTCTTTTTCTAGTTTTGGTATCAGGGTGATGTTTGCTTCATAGATCACATTGGGGAAGATTCCTTCCTTCTCAGTTTTTTGGAATCATTTCTGCAGCATGGCTATAAGCTGTTCTGTGAAGGTTTGATAGAATTCTGGTGTGAAGCCATCTGTACCTGGGCATTTTTTTGTTAGGCAATTTTTTACTGTTTCTTCAGTCTCAGTGTTTGATGTTGGTCTGTTCAAGAGATCTGTTTCTTCTTAGTTAAGTCTAGCGAGAGGGTGCAATTGCTGGTATTAATCCAGTTCCTCTATATTGTCAAATTTCTGGGCACAGAGTCTATTGTACTCAGATGTGATCTCTTCTTTCTCTGTAGCATCTGTTATTAATTCCCCTTTATTATTTCTGATTGAGATTTTATTTTTCTGTTTCTTGTTAATCTGGCCAAAGGTTTATTGATTTTATTTACTTTTTAAAAATAAAACAACTTTTTGTTAATTTTCTGAATGATTCTTTTGTTTTCAATTTCATTAATCTCTGATTTAATTTTGGTTATTTCTTTTCTTCTGCTGGGTTTGGGATTAGAGTGTTCTTTATCTGCTAATTCATAAGATGGTTCATGAATTTGTTGATGTGCTCTCTTTCTGTTTTTCAAATATAGGCATTTAATGCAATAAATTTCCCTCTTAAGATTGCTTTTGCTGTATCCCACAGGTTTTGGTAACTTGTGTCTTCATTGTTGTTATGTTTGAGGAATTTAACGATTTCCATTTTTATCTCTTCCTGAATCCAACTATCACTCAGCATAAAGTTGTTTAATTTCCATGTCTTTGTGTGGGGCTGAACCTTTTTGTTGGAATTGAGTTCTACCTTTATTGCCTTATGGTCTGAGAAGATACAAGGTATAATTTCTATTCTTTTAATTTTGCTGATGTTTGATTTGTATCCTAGGATGTGCTCTGTTTGGGGGCATGTACCATGGGCTGACAAGAAAAATGTATATTCTTTAGCTTTGGGATGGTGTATTCTATGTATGTCTGTTAATCCCATTTGTTCTAGGGTCACATTTAAGTTCTTTGTATCTTTGTTTAGTTTCTTTTTAGAAGATCTGTCCAGTTCTATCAGAGGGGTGTTAAAGTCCCTAGTTATTGAAGTGCTGTGGATATTATATTGCTCAAACCCATCAAGGTCTGTTTCATAAATCTTGGGAGCATTTAAGTTGGGTGTATAAATATTTAAAATTAAAATGTCTTGTTGTTGTATTTTTCCATTGACTAGTATAAAGTCTTTGTCTTTGTCTTTCTTAACTTTAGTTACTTTAAATCCACTTGTATCTGAAAATAAGATTGCAACTCCTCTTTCTTCTGATTTCCTTTGCTTGAAATGCTGTTTTCCATCCCTTAAACCTGAGTCTTGATTTTTCCTGCAAGATTAGGTGTGTTTACTGGAGCATATGGATAGCTTGTGCTTTTTCATCTAGTCAGCCAGCCTGTGCCTCTTCAGTGGTGAATTCAATCCATTAACATTTATTTATTGAGAGAATTGACTCTGCCCCTGGCGGAGGAAGTGATGTCACAGGCCCCATGTAAGCGGATTGCAACACATGCAGCTGCCGGGAGAGAGGGAGCTGGTGTCCTAGTCAGAGCCGCCGCCGGGGAGTAGCGGCTGCTGTCGCCCAGGACTGGGCCCTTAGGGTGGAGGAGGCAAGAAGATGGCAGACAACCCCAGAGCTGCCGACAGGAACGTGGAGATCTGGAAGATCAAAAAGCTCATTAAGAGCTTGGAGGCAGCCCGCGGCAATGGCACCAGCATGATATCATTGATCATTCCTACCAAAGACCAGATTTCACGAGTGGCAAAAATGTTAGCAGATGAGTTTGGAACTGCATCTAACATTAAGTCACGAGTAAACCGCCTTTCAGTCCTGGGAGCCATTACATCTGTACAACAGAGACTCAAACTTTATAACAAAG
>CAUYRH010134538.1:0-11330 GCA_963574655.1 Perodicticus potto
GCATCACAGCTCACAGCAACCTCCAATTCCTGGGCTCAAGCGAGTCTCTTGCCTCTGCCTCCCAAGTAGCTGGGACTGCAGGCGCCCGCCACAACGCCTGGCCATTTTTTGGTTGCAGCCGTCATTGTTGTTTGGCGGGCCTGGCCTCGATTCGAACCCACCAGCTCAGGTGTACTTAGCCCTGGTGCCTTAGCCTGTTGAGCCACAGGCGCCGAGCCTCAAATGCTTTTCTAATCATAATTCCTACAGGAGAAATACTCTACAAATGTTAATCATGTCTCAAAGCTTTTAAATTGTGTTTATACTGTCAGGTAGGGCCAAGAAGAGACAGAAGCACGTGGTACTAGGAGACCTTTGTGTGTATTAAGAGGAACAAAAAGGCCAGAAGGGCCTTCTAAGAAGAAAAAGGTATCATTTCAAAAAGGCTTCCAAAACGTGAGTGGACGTTTGATCTACAAAAGTGAGTTTCCAAGGTAGAGAGTCCACAAAGTAAACATATGGCCAACACTATCAAATAGGGTCTTTGGAGCATGCATACAAGTTAGGTGACAGTAGTTTCAAGTGACCCATCTTCATTAACATAGTAAAACTTACACACACCAATTCTATGACACTTTACTACTACCATGACAACTTATGGAAATTGGCTTACAGGGATAGAACATGGGAGGACTCTCCATTCTAGATGTTTCCCCTTTCCAAAAAAAAAAGTCATGTAGATTTTAGACTCCCTCATGTAACGCAGAATTGAGAAATCAGGCTCAGCACTTGTAGCTCAAGTGGCTAAGGTGCCAGACACATACACCAGAGCTGGCAGGTTCTAATCCAGCCCGGGTCTGCCAAATAACGACAACTACAATAAAAAAATAGCTGGGGTTTGTGGCGGACGCAGTGTATGTGGCTGGTGACAAGCCAAAAAATAACGTCTTGATATGTGGAGGGAAACTACAAAGAGCTTTTCAGGGACTAAAGGAGGCCTTGACTGGGTGCTCTGGCTTTGGGAATACCTAATTTAGACCAACCCTTTCTGTTGCATGTTGATGGAAAAAAAGAAAGACACTGTAGAAGTTTTAGTACAGGAGTTTGAAAGAGACTTGTGACTGGCGGAATATTTCTCTACATGTCTATCCCCAGGAGCCAAGTTCTGGCCCCACCGCCTGAGGGTATTGACTGCTGCAGAAATCATGGCAGACCAGTGTTTTTCACCCTCTTTTTCTTTCAGGACACACTTTTTAAACTTCCGAGGCACACTTATATTAAGTCAATAAAAAAAAAAGGTTAAAAAAGAATATAGGGCGGCGCCTGTGGCTCATCAAGTAGGGGACCGGCCCCATATACCGAAGGCGGCAGGTTCAAACCCGGCTTCAGCCAAACTGCAACAGAAAAATAGCTGGGTGTTGTGGCAGGTGCTTGTAGTCGCAGCTACTCAGGAGGCTGAGGCAAGAGAATCGCCTAAGCCCACGAGTTGGAGGTTGCTGTGAGCTGTGTGATGCCACGGCACTCTGCACAGGGCCGTAAAGTGAGACTCTGTCTCTACACACAAAAAAAGAGAATATACATTTTTTGATTTCTTCATTAACAAAAACAAAATGGGGCCTGGTGCAGTGACTCTTGCCAGTGATCCTAGCACACTGGGAAGCTGAGGCAGGTGGATTACTTAAGCTCAGGAGTTCATGACAAGCCTAATCAAAGGCAAGACACCATCTCTCCTGAAAATAGACAAAACCCAATCTGGCATAACAGGGCATGCCTGACGTCCCATGTACTCAAGAGGATCTCTTGAGTCTAAGAGTTTGAGATTGCTATGAAGTATGATGACATCACAGCATTCTACCCAGGGCAGAGTGAGACTCTGTCTCATAACACACACATACACACACACATTCTCTTTCTCACTTATATGCACATACACACACAGAGAAACAAAATGTACCATCTAGAGAAAAAATAAAAGAAAATTATTTATTTATTTATCTGTTTTGACTCATTTAGTTGCCCTCCATAGAATGTTGTGGCATCGTAGCTCACAGCAACCTCAAACTCTTGAAGTCCAGTGATTCCCTTGCCTCAGCCTCCCAAGTAGTTGGGAACACAGGCACCCACCACGACATCCCGCTCTTTTTAGAGAACAGGGCTAGCTCAGGCTCAGGATGGTCTCCAACCTATGAGCTCAGGCAGTCCACTCCCCTTGGCCTTCCAAGTTCTAGGTTTAAAAGCATGAGCCAATACACCAAGTCTAAAATTATTTATAATTTTGTAATAAAAATGTGCCAAAATTCTTTAAAATGTGTATCATATTTATTTATTTTTCTATTATAATTTAACATTAATGAAATACCTGAGTTTGACTTTTTTTAGAATATCTCCATTGCAAGATGAATTTTCACAGGCATACTCTTAAATCTCCCTGCAAAGATTTTAGAGGCGATCAATTCTTTTTGAAACTGTCACTGCCTGGCGGCGCCTGTGGCTCAGTGAGTAGCGCGCTGGCCCCATATGCTGGAGGTGGCAGGTTCAAACTCAGCCCCGGCCAAAAACTGCAAAATAAATAAATAAAAATTATAAAAGAAGAAAAGAAACTGTCATTGCAGAAAAACTTGCTTTGCTCAATTATCACATTGAGAATGAAAGAGATATTTTCGTTGCTTTTTTGGTATTATTTCAAAGTTCAATCTTAAGAGATAACCAAAAGGTTGCAATATCTGTTGTTGAATATTTTAATTGCAGTTACCTGTCATTTCTTTTTTTTTTTTTTTGAGACAAAGCCTCAAGCTGTCACCCTGGATAGAGTGCCGTGACATCACAGCTCACAGCAACCTCCAATTCCTGGGCTCAAGCGAGTCTCTTGCCTCCGCCTCCCAAGTAGCTGGGACTACAGGCGCTCACCACAATGCCCGGCCATTTTTTGGTTGCAGCCATCATTGTTGTTTGGCGGGCCCGGGCTGGATATAAACCCACCAGCTTAGGTGTACGTGGCTGGCGCCATTGAGCCACAGGCACCGAGCCTACCTGTCATTTCTTATTGCTATCAACTCTTCCTCTTCTGTAATATTTGAATTTGCTGACACACATGAAAGAAACGTACTTCTCACTGAATCCAGACATAGTATGTCAAGGACGGTTGCAGGAAAATTTTTTTTCAAAATTTGTGTACAATAAATATAAGGTTTATAAAATGTATGCTATCATATTCTTATTCAGTTTATATTTTAAACATTTCAATTGCTTTTTCTCTTTTACTCCTCCCCTTTCCAGAGCAATAACTTTTTTCAGAAACATTGATTTTATCTGTAGATGTGAGAATATTTTCATGATTTCCTACATAATCTCATTAAGAATATCCCAATAATGATATAAATCTGCAAGAAATATGACTTTATTACAACAAAACTCATCACAAACAAAACCACATAATTTAGAATGTAGCTTTTATACAAAAGTTGATACTTCCTTTAATTCATAAAATCTTGATAGAGTTTTTCTTGGCAATAACCATCTCATTTCCATACGCACTAAAATCTTCATGTGAGAAACATCAATTGAGGAACATACTTCTGCAAATAATCTTGATTCCAATGCCCTCTTTTTTACATTTTTTGTAATTTTAACAGTGCCTTCTATGACCTTCTCAAATTTATGGACTAATAATGTTGACACCAGCACTTCTCTGAGTAGAAAACTGTGTCAATGGTGGTGCCTGTGGCTCAAGGAGTAGGGTGCTGGCCCCATATACTGGAAGTGGCGGGTTCAAACCCAGCCCCCAGCAAAAAAAAAGAAAGAAAGAAAACTGTGTCAATACAATTTTTGGATTTTTTTGTGCAAGTGTAGCAAATCCCTTTACTCTTGTGGACATAGACAGCATTCCAGCCATACAAATACTTATTCAGGAATCTCAAGACAAGTTATTACAATTAAAGTCATTGCCAATCAAATCAAAAATATCTTGGCTCTTTTTTGTCATCTGGAGTGGTTGAAAAAATATAAACTCGTCTATTATTTCTTCCTTATAGAAACATTAATGAATGCTAAAAGTTGGAGCTTACCACTGACATCTATAGATTCATCCAGTGGAATTACAGACATGTACTTCATTGTAGTGAGATATTATTTGGGATTTTATATTTTCAGATAAATTCTTTTTTTATTAAGTCCTTTGTACATAGATCATACATACATTTATGCTATTATGTGTTTCGATGTGTTGATCATTTGTACAAATTGGAGTGCTTACATGCTGCAAATCAACATAGCTTACACCTCATTTATCCAAATTACAGCATTAAGACATTTATGTTATACACCTGATAGATCTGACTTTTTTTTTTTTTTTTTTTTGTAGAGACAGTCTCACTTTATCACCCTTGGTAGAGTGCTATGGCATCACACAGCTCACAGCAACCTCCAACTCCTGGGCTTAGGCAATTCTCTTGTCTCAGCCTCCCAAGTAGCTGGGACTACAGGTGCTCGCCACAAGGCCCTGCTATTTTTCTGTTTTTGCAGTTTGGCCGAGGCCGGGTTTGAACTTGCCACCTTCGGTATATGGGGCCAGCACTCTACTTGATGAGCCACAGGTGCTACCCGAGAGATCTGACTTGTACTTGCATTATGCTCCACAGTTGTGGTCCTCCTACTAACCCTCCCTCTAGCAACCCACCCTCCTCCCTTCCCCTCTCCTTCACCTTCCCTCCTTCATCCTAGGCTATAGTTGTGTTTCATACTTCATATGCAACTGTGAGTGATTATAAATTGGTTTCACAGTAGTACTGAGTACATTGGATATTTTTTTTTCATTCCAGAGATACTTTACTAAGAAGAATGTTTTCCAGCTCCATCCATGTAAACACAAAAGAGGTAGTCTCCATGTTTTTTTAATACTGCATAGTATTCCATGGTATACATATACCACAATTTATTAATCCATTCATGGGTCAGTGGGCACTTGGGCTTCTTCCATGACTTGGCAATTATGAATTGAGCTGAAATGAACAATCTGGTGCAAATATCTTTATTGTCAAGTGTTTTTTGGTCCTTTGGATATACACCTAGAAGAGGAATTGAAGGATCAAACGGTAGGTCTACATTTAGTTCCTTGAGTGTTCTCCAAACTTCTTTCCAAAAGGGACACACTAGCTTGCATTCCCACCAGCAGTGCAGAAGTGTTCCCTTTTCTCCGCATCCACACCAACATCTGTAGTTTTGGGATTTTGTGATGTGGGCTACTCTTACTCTTAGATGGCATCTCAGAGTAGTTTTGGTTTGCATTTAAGCAACATCCAAAATACATTACTCTACTGGGATCTGATCAAATTAAAAAGCTTTTGCACTGCCAAGAACACACTAAGTAAAGCAAATAGACAGCCCTCAGAATGGGAGAAGATTTTTGCCGGTTATATTTCCAACAATGGTCTAATAACCAGAATCCACAGAGAACTCAAACTTATTACTAAGAAAAAAACAAGTGATCCCAATTCATTGTGGGCAAGAGACAGGAACAGAAGCTTCTCTGAAGAAGATAGGTGCATAGTCTACAGACACATGAAACAATTTCAGATAAATTCTTAATATGCTAAAGATTTCTAAAATTTCAAAGCAGAATTTTTAAAATTTCCTTTTCCTATACTCTATTGTTTTAACACTTGCACAGCAGGCTGGTAAAACAAGGGATCTGCAATAGTATGATATTTCATTTTTCCAGGCGATTTCTGCAATTGAGTAACTGCCTTCTTGTGCTTTATCTGATCTCATTGCATAGTTGGTCCATATATTTGCTTGTTTAGTATTACTAAGTGCAAGTCATTTGAAAATTTTCACAGGTTTTCAGATAAGTGGGAATGTCTCAGTTGTAAATGTCTCCTTAATCTGCTAGGAACCAGAGATTAACATACTAATATTAATGTTTCCCCACAAATTATGCATGTGGACGTGGTGGACTTCATTTACTGTATATGAAACCAAATGTTAAATATTTTTCATTATTTTGACAACTTATTGTTTTTAATTTAGTCACTCAGGTACTGGATGAAACCGTATTTAACACTCTAGACATTAGTGTCATCTAATTTTTGTTTCTCTATTCCAAACGTGTCCATTTTCCTTGAACACTATGTAATGAAAATAAAAGATGCCAAATCCAACATAGTAAAAATACGTAAAGAAAAACTCATACTTTAAGAAAATACACAGGAATGAATTCAACAAACTTGACAGTTTTTCAAAACTAGGATTTGCAAAGTAATCGTTTCCAACTACTTCACAATTTCAAATCTAGACAGAACTGTACAACATGTTCCTGTTCAGTACAAGCTACATGGTCTTATTACTTCCAGGGACAATGAGGAATTGCTTTGTCACACGGCTTCATTCACTTTGGATGCTTTTGACATATATTGGTGTTTATTGGCAAATTATTGTTAAATCACATCATCTATGGATAAGCCTCAAAACTTTGTTTTTTAAGGCTCTACCTCACACAATTTAGAAATAAGCACGTGTGTATTTATTAGAACAACAAAACATTAATTTTTTTATAACATAGTTACAAATCACTTGCCTCACTATCATGCATAATCACTTTAAGGAGGTTTGAACATTGATATGAATACCTACTGTGCTCTGAACGTCTTTCAGAAATAATTTCATTGGCTTGGCGCCTGTGGCTCAACAGGCTAAGGCACCAGCCACATACACCTGAGCTGGCGGGTTCGAATCCAGCCCAGGCCTGCCAAGCAACAATGACAGCTGCAACCAAAAAATGGCCAGGCGTTGTGGCAGGCGCCTGTAGTCACAGCTACTTGGGAGGCGGAGGCAGGAGACTCGCTTGAGCCCAGGAATTGGAGGTTGCAGTGAGCTGTGATGCCACAGCACTCTATCCAGGGTGACAGTTTGAGGTTCTGTCTCAAAAAAAAAAAAAAATAATAATAATAATTTCATTAATGACATATAAAAATTTTCACAAAAAACAAATAAAAACAAACAAAAAGGATGGCACCTGTGGCTCAGTGAGTAGGGCACTGGCCCCATATACTGAAGGAGGCACGTTCAAACCCGGTCCCAGCTGAACTGCAAAACAGAAAAATAGCCGGGCATTGTGGTGGGCACCTGTAGTCCCAGCTACTTGAGAGGCTGAGACAAGAGAATTGCCTAAGCCCAGGAGTTGGAGGTTGCTGTGAGCTCTGTGACACCATGGCACTCTACCGAGGGTGATAAAGTAAGACTCTGTCTCTATTAAAAAACAAACAAACAAATAACTCAGTGTTTAAGAAAAAAAAAAAATTCTTCAGGGCACAAAAATAAGCCACTGAACACTGCCTTCAAATCAATGACATAGTGCGCAGTGGCTCCCACCTATAATCCCAAAACTTGGAAGACTGAGGTGGGTGGATTGCCTGAACTTACAGGTTGGAGACCAGCCTGAGCCAAAGCAAGACCTCCTCCCTAAAAAGAGCTGGGCATTGTGACAGGGCCCTGTAGTCCCAGCTACTTGGGAGTCTGAGGCAAGAGAAACCCTTAACCCAAAGAGTTCAAGGTTGCTGTGAGGTATGACGCCATGGCACTCTACCAAGTCCCTCACAGTGAGATGGTGTCTCCTCCCCCCCTCAAAAAAAGAAAAATAAAAAAAAAAAAGAAAGAAAAAAAAGAAAAAGAAAAAATGCCTTGGAAGAAGGGTGTAGCTCTAACTTAATAATAGGTTCCCAACCCTAGCACAAACTAAACACTCAGTAAATATATTTTCATTCATTCAGTTATTATTTGTTAAAGAGCTACTCTGTGGGAAGTAGGCGGCCCTGGAATATCTAGATGAATTATATTATGGTCCTTGTCCTAACAACAAAACAAAACAAAACCCAAACAAACAACAACAACAACAAAAATACAATACCCTCCAGCCAAGAAACTGTTTGCAAGCTGGTCTCATTTAGCTTCTTCTCTAATCAGATCTCCTGTCACTCAAGGCCAGGTCCTATCCAATCAGGGAAGCCGTATTAAGAATTATCTAATGAGAGGTACAGCCTGAAAATAGAGGTGGATCCAAGATCTGGTGCAGCATTTTCCTTTTGCTCTGGGCACCAAGCTGTGGTCCCCTCTTCACTGTGGCATCTCCAGGAGAACCCAGGTGTCTCTGCTGCAGCTTCTCTCACCTTGTGACCTGCAGGTCTTGGGAGATCTAGGGAAGTTGGAGGGACACCCTGGAAACAGAGAAAGGGTGAATATAGTGGACGAGGTGTCCTGAGAATGGGAGCTGTCTGGATGAAGACAAATGGCTTCATCTGTGGCTGGTGGACGGATCCATGGCTTCGTCTGTGGCTGTGGAAGGATCAGGGGCCATATCACTTTAGCTTTGAAATCTTAAAACAGTAGTTTGCCACTGGCACCCTTGGTCCAGAACCCTCTTGGCTAGGTTGCTGTTGGGCAGGCAGCTGGGATCATGGGCATCCTGCTTCTTCCAGGAGTGTTTACTTTGTTTTTTTATTTTTTTTTATTTTTTGAGACAGAGCCTCAAGCTGTCCCCCTGGGTAGAGTACTGTGACATCACAGCTCACAGCAACCTCCAACTCCCGGGCTCAAGCGATTCTCCTGTCTCTGCCTCCCAAGTAGCTGGGGCTATAGGTGCTGCCACAAAGCCTGGCTATTTTTTGGTTGCAGCTGTGATTGTTGTTTGGTGGGCCCAGGCTGGATTTGAACCCGTCAGCTCAGGTGTATGTGGCTGGAGCCTTAGCCGCTTGGGCCACAGGCGCCGAGCCTGGAGTGTTTACTTTGACCACGTCCCAGAGCAATCTCTAAGCAGTAGTTTGCCTGCAGGACCACTCCAATTTCGTGACAATGGAAGGATCTTCAGGAAACAATTCCAACTGGGTGTATGGGGCTACTTGAAGGCAGGGGCTGTGGTCCTGGAGGCCCCCAATCCCTCCATTCTTCTGTTAAAATAAACTGAGGTAACTTTAAAAAGCTAAAGAGTGTAAATTTTTTTTTTTTTGAGACAGAGCATCAAGCTGTCAGCTTGGATAGAGAGCTGTGGCATCACAGCTCACAGCAACCTCCAATTCCTGGGCTCAAGCGAGTCTCCTGCCTCTGCCTCCCAAGTAGCTTGGGCTACAGGTGCCTGCAACAATGCCTGGCCATTTTTTGGTTGCAGCCATCATTGTTGTTTGGCGGGCCTGGGCTGGATTCGAACCCATCGGCTCAGGTGTATGTGGCTGGTGCCTTAGCCCATTGAGCCACAGGCGCCGAGCCTAAAGAGTTAATTTTTTTTGACAAACAGCAATTCATGAATAGGAGGACCCTCAGCCATGAGTTGTCAATCAGAGGCCCCAGGTTGAAGATGAGGGGTGATTGAAAGAAAGGCTTTCACAAGGTGCATAAGGAACCAAACCAAATTGAAGAACTGACTGGGTATGGTTATTCATTCACCTTATTTGGAGTACCCAGGTGAATCTTCCCTGGTTTTGCAACCAGAGGAGAATTAGCAGTTTGTGATTGCTTTAGCCTAAATTTTGTTCCCTGCTCAGTTGATGTTGGGATGCAGCAAATGATTCTTCCAAAAATTGTAGCTCAGGCATTCTGAGTGTTTTTGAAACTGCAAAAAGCTTTGCAGAGATAAGCCTGGATATCAAGGTCTTTATAACCTAGTATTATTTTCCTCACCCACAAGAGTAGGGATGGACTCACTAAAATGTCCTTGTGCAACAAAAAAAGGTTCCTAATAAAATAAAAACAGTTGCCTTCTATTGCTTTCCTGTTACCACGTTACCTAGTGCAGTTGGAGAATCCTCTCATTCTTGGAGGATGATCTTTTTTCCCTCAACAAAATTTCTGAGTCTCAAGTTCATTCAGATTCCTAAAAGAATAATTTGCAAGGCAGTTTATTTCCCCCTGGTCCATTCATTTTCTAATCATTTTTAGGCTTCCTGAGAATGGTTTGTATCCCTATGTCTTCTTCTATGAAAAAGAATCTTTAAGCTCCTGTATCTCAGGGGAATGCCTAATTTTTCCGTGATTTCCCCATACAGGTAGTAAATTATCGAATTTGCCTTTGTGTTTTGAATATGCCTTTTGTGTCAGAGAATTAAGGGGAAGGTTTTCCCTTGGCCTTTGCATCAGTGAGAAGTCTGTTAAAAAGCTCAGTTGTGGCTCAGTGCCTGCGGCTCAACAGGCTAAGGCGCCAGCCACGTACACCTGTCAAACAACAATGACGGCTGCAACCAAAAAAATGGCCGGGCGTTGTGGCGGGCGCCTGTAGTCCCAGCTACTTGGGAGGCGGAGGCAGGAGACTCGCTTGAGCCCAGGAATTGGAGGTTGCTGTGAGTTGTGATGCCACGACACTCTACCCAGGGTGACAGCTTGAGGCTCTGTCACAAAAAAAAAAAAAAAAAAAAAAAAAGATTCATCACTTTCAGGTAGTGCCTGTGGCTCAGTGAGTAGGGCACTGGCTCCATATACTGAGAGTGACAGGTTCAAACCTGGCCCCTGCTAAACAACAACAACAACAACAACAAAATAGCCAGGTGTTGTGGCGGGCGCCTGTAGTGCCAACTACTAGGGAGGCTGAGGCAAGGGAATTGCTTTAGCCCAAGAGTTGGAGGTTGCTGTGAGCTATGACACCAGAGCACTCTAACGAAGGTGACAACGTGAGACTGTCTCAAAAAAGAAAAAGAAAAGATATTTAAAAAAATCTATTCCCATGGGTGGTGCCTGGGGCTCAGTGGATAGGGCTCTGGCCCCATATACCGAGGGTGGCAGGTTTGAACTTGGCCCTGGCCAAACTGAAACAAAAAATAGGTGGGCATTGTGGCAGGCACCTATAGTCCCAGCTACTCGGGAGGCTGAGGCAAGAGAATCGCCTAAGCTCAGGAGTTGGAGGTTGCTATGAGCTGTGAAACCACAGCACTCTACTGAGGGGAATAAAGTAAGACTCTGTCTCAAAAAAAAAAAAAAAAAATCCATCCCCAAATTCATGTGAAATCTCAAAGAATCCTGAATAGCCAAAAATACCTGCCAAGAAGAACAAAGTTAGAGGTCTCACAATTCCTGGTTTCAAAACTTGCTACAAAAATACAATAATCAAAACAGTGTGGTGGCTCAGCGCCTGTGGCTCAACAGGCTAAGGCGCCAGCCACGTACACCTGAGCTGGCGGGTTCAAATCCAGCCCAGCCCGCCAAACAACAATGATGGCTGCAACCAAAAAATGGCCAGGCGTTGTGGCGGGCGCCTGTAGTCCCAACTACTTGGGAGGCAGAGGCAAGAGACTCGCTTGAGCCCAGGAGTTGGAGGTTGCTGTGAGCTGTGATGCCACAGCACTCTATCCAGGGTGACAGCTTGAGGCTCTGTCTCA
>CAUYRH010134539.1:0-61015 GCA_963574655.1 Perodicticus potto
AACCAAAACAGCTCACAGGTAAGGCCTTTTCAGTTTGCGATCTCACTGCTGCTATACTTACAGCTGGGATTAGACCGAATGACCACACGCAACCACTTGTCAGTTCTCCACTGCTTTAGTACTCCTCATAGGGTCCAGAAGTCCCTCGCTGACTTCTTGTGTCCCCAGAGGGATGTTTCTGGGCAGGTCCCACCATCCAGAGATGCCTAAAGTCTTCTCTCCCCAGACTCACTGTCCCCAGTTGCAAGGAAGCTGTTACTCAGCCGCCATCATGCTCCTCCCCTCTGTATTAAAATTATAATACTCAATATATACCAATAGTAAAAGATGAATACAAGTCATGTTTGACACTTCTTGTATTTGTAGAAATCAAATGTGTGTATATTTTTGGGGCATTGTAATGTAAGTGTTCTGATTTGGACAGACCAGAGAGTAATTCGGGCACTGGAAGGCTGGTGTAACATGTCTTTATTGAGTTCATACTGGTTGGTGAGCTAAGTTACATGGGAGGTCCACCCTTATGCCGGGGAGCTGAGCTACATAGAAAGTCTACAATCTGGGTTTAGCACCCATGCTCAATGGTTGGGGTGTCAGCCACATACACCAGGCCTGGTAGGTATGAACCCGACTTGGGCCTGCTAAACAATGATGACAACTGCAACAAAAAAATAGCCTGGTGTTGTGGCAGGCACCTGTAGTCCCAGCTACTTGGGAGACTGAGGCAAGAGAATCACTTAAGCCCAAGAGTTTGAGGTTGGGGTGATCTGTAATGCCATGGCACTCTACTGAGGGTGACATAGTGAGACTCTGTCTCAAAAAAAGAAAGTCCACAATCTGCAATCCATAATTTGCACAAGTGGAAAGTCCTGTATGCCTTTATACCCAGGGAGTATAATTATGGCAAGGTGCCAAGCAGCAGTTACATAAGCATGACTTCACTGTGTACAGTGATGGCAATCTAGGAACGCATGGCACCTTCCAGCAAGGCCATGGATGAGAAAGCCTAGACAACTTTATCTTGCTCGGCCTCCAAGGCCATGGGTGCGAAAGCCCAAACACCTCCTGCCTCTATAGCACCCTCTGTATAACAATGTTTTGTTGATTCTAAATGTCTCCAAATGGAGTCACTTATGAGAAGTGGCTCAGTCTAGAGTGGAATTGCTGACTCCTTCAGTGATAAGCATATGTACCGTGGTCGGAGGGGATACAATGATATCTGCTGTGGCCAGACACCTCACAGACCTGACAAGTGAAGCCAAAACAGCTGAAGATAATGGCTATGGACATACCTGCGGAAGGCCATGCAAACCACAATGAAACTGAATATGGCTGAGACTCCTGCACCAAGTTCCCCTGTGAGAATTCTGAGGCCTCTTTTCTATCCTAGGCAGCTGACAAAATTTCTTCTGTGAGAAGATCAGTGACACCCTCTCCCCCTCCCCCGCTGGTGGCATCCCAAGGGAAAAGTAGGCCTGTTAGTTCATCAGTCAGCATACTGGGCTCCTGAGCTACTCTCTGTGGTTTCTTTGCCCTCTCTCATTGCTATCCTTGTGTGTTGAATGTATTTGCATGATTGTTGGTGTGTGAAGGCCTTGGAATAAGCTATGAATTCATAACCTTTTAATTGGCTATTGAGTCATCATGAAACTTCACAATCGCTCCCCACCGACTCTTGGGAGTTAGTACAAATAGGCTGATTCGAGTCTGACAGGAGACCATGAAATAGGAACCCTTAATCACAACATTTATCATAATCTGTATAACAGGCACATTTATCATTAGCCTAGCTCACAGCAACCTCAAACTCCAGGGCTCAAGCAATCCTCTTGCCTCAGCCTCCTGAGTATCTAGGACTACAGGTGTCTGCCACATGGCCTGGCTTATTTTTCTACTTTTAGTAAAGACAGGACCTCACTCTTGCTCAGGCTGAGCTTAACCAATCCTCCTGCCTTGGCTGTCCCAGACTATCAGGATTATGGGCATAAGCCACTGTATGTGGGTGCTCATCCACATACACTGAGGCTGGTAGGTTCAAACCTGGCCCGGGCCAGCTAAACAACAATGACAACAACAAAAAAAAAATAGCCAGGCGTTGTGGCAGGCGCCTGTAGTCCCAGCTACTTGGGAGGCTAAGGCAAGAGAATTGCTTAAGCCCAAGAGTTTGAGGTTGCTATGAGCTGTGACACCATGGCATTCTACCAAGGGTGATAAAGTGAGACTCAGTCTCAAAAAAAACAAATGCTAAAAACCAAACTCTATAAAATAATTTAAAGAGGTTTATTCCAAGCCAATATGAGTGACTGTGAACCAGGGATCTGAAATCTCAAGAGTTCCTTAAAAAGTGTGCCTGAGACAGTTGGGTTACAGTTTGATTGTATACATTTCAGGGAGATAGGAATTTCAGGTAAAAATTATAAATGAAAGTATAATGTAGAGGGTATATATTGGTTTGGCCCAAAGAGGTGGGATATCTTGGAGAATGGGCTTATAAGCCATAGGTGGATTTTGAGATTTTTTAATTGGCAATTGGCTGAATATTAAGCTTTGTCTAAAAACTTGGAGACAATAGGAAGAAATGCTTATAAGCGCATCTGTTATCCGTCATGTGATACTATGCCAGCAAAAAACTTGTTTAACTAATTTTGTGGATTTTACGGATTGTAAGGTATGACTTAACCTGTGCCTGGCATGGCCTTGTAGCTTGTTTATAATTTAGTATCTTACTGCCACAAAATCTGTTTTGTCAGTCTTGTGGTTTCTTTCTTTTTTTTTTGGGTGGAGACAGAGTCTCACTTTATCGCCCTTGGTAGAGTGCCTTGGCGTCACACAGCTCACAGCAAGCTCCAACTCCTGGGCTTAGGTGATTCTTTGGCCTCAGCCTCCCAATTAGCTGGAACTACAGGTGCCCGCCACAATGCCCAGCTATTTTTCTGTTTTTGCAGTTTGGCTGAGGCCGGGTTTGAACCTGCCACCTTTGGCATATGGGGCCGTCACCCTACTCAATGAGCCACAGGCGCCACTCCAGTCTTGTGATTTCTATTTTAACATTAATGCTGGTCAATTGTTATGTCTAAACTCCAAAAGGGATGGAGCATAGCAGGGTGTGTCCAACTTTCCATCACAAGCAGAAATTCAGTTCTGGAGTTTTTCTGGGGTTCTTTTAAATAATAGGGGGTCCATTCACTTGGGGGAGGCTTCACATTTTATTTTTAGTTTACACCTACTATGTGTGTGTGACTATTCCAAAGTGACCTGTTGGTCCTGCCTCAACTCAAACATGCTATTTCACTCTGCAGTATTCAAAATCAAAGATAACTACCCTAAATTAGTCACTTTCAAAATCCATTTTAATAAAGTTTCTTCAAGGAGCTGATGACACAGATCTACAAAACAAGAAGACTCCTTCACACTATGCTCCTAGTTTCAGTAGTTCATTGCATTGGCCTTTATCCCACGTGCACTACCTTCATGTTTTCCCAGTGTGATTATTTTCTTCTGAGGGGAAGTGTTGAGGCTAGTGCCAAAGTTCAAGCCAGTTGAAACTGGAGCTTGGTCTAGCATTAAGGTCCAATGCAGCACTCTCTTGTAATTTCATTTAGCTATTACAAATGACAATAACCAAGGGATTATATATCTCACTGTTTTTTTTTTGTTAGAGACAGAGACTCACTATGTCCTCGTTGGTAGAGTGTCATGGCATCATAGCTCATGGCAACCTCAAACTTTTGGGCTTAAGTGATTCTCTTGCCTCAGACCCCCAAATAGCTGGGACTACAGGTGCCCATCACAATGCTGGCTATTTTTTGGTCGCAGTTGTAATTGCTTAGCTGCCCTGGGTTGGGTTCAAACCTGCCAACCTCATTACATGTGGCTAGTGCCGTAATTACCATGCTATGGGTGCCGACCATATTTCACTTTTCTTACTAATTTTCATTTTCTTATGCCTCCAGTGAACCAACTCCCTAGTAGTTCAGTCCATGTCTAAGTTCCATTGCTAATTTTTAGTAACTGCCCTGAAGTCAAAATAAAAAATGTAGAGACAAATCTCTAAATTTAATGTTTTTGGCTTGGAGTCTGTAGCACAGTGGTTATGGCGCTGGCCACATACACCCAGGCTGGTGGGTTCTAACCCAGCCTGGGTCAGCTAAACAACAATGACAACTGCAACAAAAAAAATAGCCAGATGTTGTGGTGGAGACTTGTAGTTCCAGCTACTTGGGAGGCTGAGGCAAGAGAATCGCTTAAGCCCAAAGAGTTTGAGGTTGCTGTGAGCTGTGACGCTACAGCACTCTACTGAGGGCAACATAGTGATACGTTCTCTCTCAAAAATAAATAAATAAATTTAATGTTTTATTTGTAAAGAAAGAATTATAATTTGGGGCATACACGCAGACTGGGTGGTCTTTGGTATGTCCAAAGAACAAAGAGAAAGTTGGGGATTTTATAAAAAAGAATAGTATGACTTCGTTCAGTGGCTCCCACCTGTAATCCTAGCATCTGAAATCCCAGAATCTACAATCCTAGCACTTTTGCCTAGCACCTGAGAAAGAACAAGACCCCATCTCTACCAAAAATAACAAAATTAGCCAGGCATGGTGGCAAACATCTGTAGTCCTGGCTACTCATAAGGTTGAGGCAGGAAGATCACTGAGGAGTTGGAGGCTACAGTGAACTATGATGATGCCACTGTACTCCAGGATAGGTGACAGAGTAAGACCCTGTCTAAAAAAAAAAAAAAAAAGAAAAGAGAGAGAGAGACTGTTACCCGTCACCACGAAAGGAAGTTCACTAGTTTTAGAAAACTACGGGGAGGTGGCAAGCAAAAATAGTCCTAGAGTTGTAACAAGTTATCTCAGCAGCTATATTTGATTATTAATTATTTTAAGAAACTTGGTCTTGGCTTGGTGCCTGTAGCTCAGTAGTTAGGGTGCTGGTCACATACAGCAGGGCTGGCACGTTTGAACCCAGCCAGGGCCTGCTAAACAATAATGACAACTACAACAACAACAATAAAATAGCTGGGCATCATGGGGAGCATCTGTAGTCCCAGCTACTTGGGAGGCTGAAGCAAGAGAATTGCTTAAGCTCAAGAGTTTGAGGTTGCTGTGAGCTGTGATGCCAGAGGACCCTACTGAGGGTGACATAGTGAGACTATCTTGGAGAAAAAAAAGAAACATGGTCTTGGCCAAGCATGGTGGCTCACACCTGTGATCCTAGCACTCTGGGAGAACAAGCAGGAGGATTGCTTGACTCAGGAGTTCAAGATCATCTTGAGCAAGAATGAAGCCCCATCACTACTAAAAATAGAAAAATTAGCAGGGTGTCATAGCAGGCACCTGTAGTCCCAGCTACTTAGGAGGCTGAGGCAGAAGGATTGGTTTATCCCAGAAGTTTGAGGCTGCTGTGAGCCACGCCATGACAACAGAGTGAAACTCTTTCTCAGAAAAAAAAAAAAAGAAAGATGAGTCTCATTCTGTTTCCCCAGGCTGGAGTGCAGTGAGTGATCATAGCTCACTGCAGCCTTGAACTCCAATTTTCTTAATCTCTTAAAGGCAGAGGACTTAATCTCTCGTCTCAGCCTCCCAAGTAGCTGGGATTACAGGTCCCTCCTCAGCCTCTCAAAACTTTAGATAAAACTAGTTTTGGGGTATGATAGGCAGTTTCAGTCTCTGGACCTGCAGAGAATTCACTTCTAGAGCAATATCACATACCCTGAGTGCTTTTCTCCCCTGCCTTCTTGACTCTGTTTTAGTTGAGTATTACAAAAATGACACAATTTGAGTGATCGCCCTTTGCATAACTGATCACAGCACAACTGCTACTCCTTACCATGTATGGGCACACGAGGAATCAAAGATTCCTTATCCCCTGCCCTCTTAACCTTTCTCTCCCCAAATCACAGGTTTCCCTGAGCCAGAGTTTCCAAAGTTATCCCAAAGATTCTAATTCCATGTGTTGTGTCTTTTCCAAATAACAACAAATTCTTCATCACCAATTGGGTGTCCAATAGAATTCTGACACACGCTACTGAGAGTTAATGCTTTCAGAGTTAAAAGACTCCACAGGTCAAGACTTTCTCCACTTCAGACACCAGCCTCATGTGGGGTTCTCAGGCTATTAAAGTTCTGCCTTGTCAACTACCAACTTAGGAATGACCATGACCCCCTCCTCAGGTTCCATTATTTTCTACAACAACTCACAGAACTCAGGGAACAATTTACTTATGTCAACTGGTTTATTATAAAGGACACAACTTAGGAACAGCCAAATGGAAGAGTTGTGGAAGAAAAGGCATATGGGGCAGTGTAGCGCTTCTTTGCCCACACCAGCTGCACCAGCATATTAGTGTATATAGAAACAACCCATTTTTCTTCATCCCATTTATTTTCTGATAAAGAAAACCATAGAATCTTCAGGTGAAAAGTTCTCCTAACCCTTGTTTACAACTTTTTCTTGAACTCATTCTTCAGTGCCCCTCCTTTCCCAATGGAAGGGAGATGGAGGTTGAAATTTCCAACACTCTACTCTTGGGATTGGCCTTTTTGTTACCAGACCCCCTCTATAGCTATCTAGTGGCCTCATTTTGAGTCATGTTAGCATAACCAGATGTGGTGGAAAGGGGTTTCTTTTTTATTTTTTAAATATAACAAAGAAAAATTTTATTTAAGAAAAAAGAGAAAGATTAGAGTACTTCCAAAGACAGCTGAAAATGGATCCTTCTCAGAAGTGAGAAGAGAGAGAGACAGAGATGCAAAGGCACTGTAGAGAGGTATAGATATACTTTCTCTTCACTTGTAACTTCAATTGTTTGTAACTTTTTCAGTGGTCTCCTTTTGCCTCTAGGCACCTTTGTCCTTTCCTATTGGTAGCAACACAGGCAGCATGAATAGAAAGCAAAAGTAACTTTGAACAGGGTTTAGTATAACAACGAGAAATTTTAGGCTGTGGCTGAGGTGGGTGGATTGCTTAAGCTTAGGAGTTCAAGATCAGCCTGAGCAAGAGAGAGAACCTGTTTTTACAGAAAATAGAAAAATTAGCTGGGGATGGTGGTACACGCCTGTAGTCCCATCTACCCAGGAGGCTGAGGTAAGAGGACACTTGAGTCCAGCAGTTTGAGGTTGCGGTACACTAGGACACCATAGTGCTCTACTGAGGGTGACAGAGTAAGACAATGTCTCATAAAAAAAAAAAAAAAGGGGTGGTGCCTGTGGCTCAGCAAGTAGGGCGCTGGCCCCATATGCCGAGGTGCCGGGTTCAAACCCAGCCTTGGCTGAACTGCAAAACAAAAAAAATAGCCAGGTGTTGTGGCGGGTGCCTGTAGTCCCAGCTACTCAGGAGGCTGAGGCAAGAGAATCGCCTAAGCCCAGGAGTTGGAGGTTGCTGTGAGCTGTGTGATGCCACGGCACTCTACCGAGGGTGATAAAGTGAGACTTTGTCTCTACCAAAAAAAAAAAAAAAAAGAAAGAAAAGAAAAGAAAAATAAATTTTATTTAAGAACAAAGAAAAAAGGTAGAGCACGTCCAAAGAGTTGGAATTAGGTCCTTCTCAAGAGTGAAAAGAGAGAGAGAGATGGAAAGGGTTTCTTTAAAAAACAAAAGTCACTAATCAATTGCTCAGGAAATTCCAAGGGTTTTAGGAGTCCCTTGCCAGTGACAAAAAACAAATACTGTATGTAAATATACCACAATATTAGATGAGGAATCTTTTAATATTTGTGATATGTGATACACAAAATGGCATCACTCTGGTTCAGAGCTCTACATTGGAGTTGGGAAGCCATTCTAACAATACTTCTTGTATGATCTCTACTCTTACAACAAAACTCCAGGAACTTGTCTTGAACCTTTGAACTGGGCCAGACTGCCATGACCATAACACCCTGGGAAATAGTTCTATTTCCCCAATTCCTGAATAGCAACAACAATAAATTACAGACTCATGTAACTAAGCCAGTCACTTCCATGGGTGATAGTTCTTTCAAAACAAAGTATATAGTCACCTTCATAATCCTTTTAAAATCCCTGTGCCTCTTCAGTGATTTCAAACACAATTTTATTCGTAGCTTAATCTGTGTATCCTGAATTGGAATGCCTAAGAACCCAATAAACATCTCGTCTTAACTACGTTGTAGACTGGCCTTTTGCATCTTTGTGGTTGACAGAATTCAAGGTATATGTTTTTTTTTTGACATTGATACTCTGCATTTAATAAGTTTCACCAGTACCCTACTAAGATGCACCGTAGGTGTGATCCCACTAATAAGTTCTCTATTTTTGAACTATGGAATGTTTTTATATGCCTAATTATGTTTTCCTTCCTCTTAGGTCATCATCAAAGAGCAGTAGCATTGTCCAGAATTTCTGTGTGAGACGGTTTTGATTATAGATTCTCTGCATTCTTAGGATCATTACATTCAGGTTCTATTTGGGGAAGCAGAAAGTTGTATTCATGTTAATTAATTATTAAGAAGACCAAGTGTCTGTATAGAATATAGTGTGAGCTACACATAGTTCCACAGTAAGGAGCTTGAGAGCTCTGTTCTCTCACTGTTTAGTGGCTACTAAACGTGTCATGTTTTCCTTAAGTGTCATCACTGAAAATAACATTTTTATTTTTGTTGTTGTTTGAAATGTTCCTTGAAAAAAGTGCTCTAGTCTGCTGTGTGGTTGGTATGTGTCATCAGGGTACTTCCCTGAAAATGTTAGAGAGAGTAATATATGGGAGCCAAGAGTATCTTATGCTTAAGTTCTACATAATATTAGATCCACTTTGATTAAGTAATAAATTGTGGGCTGGGTGTGGCGGTTCATGCCTGTAGTCTTAGCACTCTGGGAGGCTGAGGTGGGTGGATTGCCTGAGCTCAGAGGTTTGAGACAAGCCTGAGCCAGAGAGAGACCTCCTCTCTAAAAATAGCCAGGTGTTGTGGCAGGAGCCTATAGTCCCATCTACTCAGGAGGCTGAAGCAAGAGATTGCTTGAGCCCAAGAGTTTGAGGTTGCTGTGAGATGTGATGCCATGGCATTCTACTGAGGGCAAAAAAGTGAGACTCTGTCTAAAAAAAAAAAAAAAAAAAAAGTGATAAATTCTGCTCGGGGGAGGTAATATCCCACATCTATTTATTCCCTAGATTACAACCAATGGGTAGATGATTGTTTTCTAAAATATTGCATCCTGTCTGAAATTAAAAATATTGTGGATTAACTCATTAGCAGAATGGAGGTGAGAGGAAGTCATGAGTTGAAGACAGATTATTGGAAATTAGTCAATTTAAAGAACAGAGATTAAAATGAAAAGGAGTGAAGGACTGGGCATCATGGCTCATTCCTGTAATCCTAGCACTTTGGGAGACTGATGTGGAAGGATCACTTGAGGCCAGGAGTTTAGGACCAGTATTGGTAACATAGCGAAACCATATCTCTACAAGAAATAGAAAATTTAGCCAGGTGTTGCGGCATGTGCCTACAGTCCTAAGCTACTGAGAAGGCTGAGGCAGGAGAATTGCCACAGCCCAGGAGTTTGAGGTTGCAGTGAGCTATGATGATGCTACTGCACTCCAGCCTGGGCAACAGAGTAAAAGCCTGGTTCAAAAAAAAAAAAAAGAGAGAGAGAGGGAAAAGTGAATATAGCCTTCGGGTCTTACTGGATGATTTCAAAAAGTCTAACATATGGGTTATTAGAACTCCAGAAAGAGAGGAAAAAGACATTGAGGCAGAAAAAAAATTTGAAATCATGGCAGAAAACTTCCCAAGTTTGATGAAAGTTATAAATTTATAGATTAAAGAAGCTAAGTAAATGTAAATCATGATAAACTAAAAGAAAACCATGCATAAACATAGTAATCGGTTGAAAAACAAAGAAGGGCTCAGAGCCTGTAGCTCAAGTGGCTAAGGCAACAGCCACATACACCAGAGCTGGTGGGTTCGAATCCAGCCCAGGCCTGTCAAAACAATAATGACAACTATAACCAAAAAATAGCTGGGCATTGTGGCGGGTGTCTGTAGTCCCAGCTACTTGGGAGGCTGAGGCAAGAGAATTGCTTAAGCCCAGGAGTTTGAGGTTGCTGTGAGCTGTGATGCCATGGCACTCTATCCAGGGCAACAGCTTGAGGCTCTGTCTCCAAAAAAGAAAAACAAAGAAGATCTTGAAGGTAGCTAAAAAAAATGGTACATTACACACAGAGAAACAATTTTAATAACTGTACATTTCTCATCAGACACTATAGAAACCAGAAGATAGTGGAATAACATTAATTTTTAAAGTGCTGAAAGAAAAGAACTGTTAACCCAGAAGTCTGTATCCATTTAGGAAATTCTGAATTTCATTGAATGAAGATGAAATAAAGATATTTTCAGGCAGAGAAAAACTTAAAAGAGTATCTATTTCTAACATACCTGCTTTAATGAAGTATTAATGGAAATTCTTCAGCATGAAGGGAAATGATATCTGATGGATATTTAGGGAGACCAGCTGAAATTGTAAATGTCTGAGTAAGCATAAAGGACTAATTTTATTCTTAAGTTATCTCACTAAGAGATTTTAATATGTGTATAGACATAATATAATAATATAATAGGCATTATCACAGCTATAACAAAAGCTAATAGGGAAGTAAGCTTACAAGGGTTTGTATGTTTGTATGGTTTCTATATTTTCCTTGACTTGGTATAATGTTAACTCTACTGTATCTATCCATATATTTCTGAGTATCTATCTGATAATTTCTAGAGGAGGAACCACTAAAAAATTATATAAAAAGGTATTACCAGAGAGTTAATATAAAAAAATTAAATACTAAAATATTTCTAAAGAAGTGGGAGAAAAAGTAAACAGAACAAAAACACAGGCAATAAATAGAAAACAAACAATAAAATGGTAGACCTGAATGTAACCACATCAATAATTACATTTAATGTAGGTGGCCTAATGATATCAATTAAAAAGGTTGTCAGAGTAGTTAAAAATAGCCAGCTATAACTATATGCTCTCCAGAAGAAATCTACTTGTATATAAAGACAAATTATAAGGATGAAAAAAATAAATCATGTAAACACTAAAAAAAATTCTCAAACCACTCTTAATATTAGAAGGAGTATTATTAAGGTTAAAGATGGACATTACATAATAATGAGAGTCATTTCTTCCAAAATACTTAATAATCTTAAATGTGTCTAACAACAGAATCCCACAAATAAAGTAAAAAACCAAACAACCTGTTAGAACTGAAAGACAAATTCACAGTTACAGTTGGAGATTTCAACACTTTCTTCTCAGTAGAATAGGGAGGTAGAAAATCAATAAGGAAATTGAAGACTTCCTTGAGTGACGTAATTGACGCTTATAGAGCACTCTCCTCAACAGTAGCAGCATATACATCCTTTTTACATGTAAGAGAGACTATGTTCAGGGCCATAAAATTAATCTTAACAGATTTAAGAGAATTGAAACTATATTATCTGACCATAATAGAATTAAACTAAAATCAATGATTGGAAGAGATCAAGAAATCCCTTAGGAAGGAGTGACAAAGATGGCTGACTAGAAACAGCCTTCTCCAGAGGCTTCTGTCCAGAGGGAGAGATATTTGGAGAGAAGTGGACTCAGTGAAGCCAAAGGTGGGGAGCTGAGCATGGAAGGAAGATAGACAAGTGTACATCATTTCTGCTTAGACAAGTTGCGACTCCAAGAAAGAGAAAGAAAGACAATGAAGGCTAGATACGGAGCCCAGTATCAAGAGGACGAGCGACCCCTCCCCCAAGTGGGAGGCCCACTGAGGTCTCTCTGTGAACAAGAAGGGAACAAAAGACCTCTTACTTTAAATGGGAGAGAGCTGCTAAACCCTAGTCGTCCTTCACCATGGAGGTCCCACCTGTGAGCCTAGATGTCATCCTGCCCGGCTTGAAGAAAAAATATTTTCTCAGTAATTCTGAGCACACATTTCACCCTTTCCCCCTAGACTGGCTGCCTGAAGGTGTACTCGCTACAAAGCCTGGAATGTTTGGCAAATAATGCTAAGAGGCCCAAGCATTGTGTGAATAGCAGTGTGGACAGTGACTTGTGTGGAAGAGGGAGGGACTGGTGGAAGAAAGGGACATGCAGGACACACAGAGATGTGTGGCAGTCATGGAGGCACTGACGCCCCAGTTGTGACTTTTCCTGATGAACTTTCCTGACTCTCTTGCCCACTGGAGGGTACCAGGCTCCAGCCCTTTGGTATTGCCAGAGGGATCTGCCTTTGGATTCCCACTTTCTGGCTACTTGAGACCCTTGGAACTCTTTCTTGTGAATAGTGACTGTACTGCCTGAAACAGTATGATTAGAACTTTTGGCCTGGGCTGTCCACCTTGGGAGCCCCCCAAGGTTGAGTGGCTGTGGTTTTGTAGTGGAGAGGGATAGATTCTCTTCTTCCAGCTCTCACTGGAAGGGGATGGGGCACTGCAGGTGTTTGTATCTTTCCCTAGCTGAGATTCCAGCCCTAATACCTTGACTCATTAGGATTGGGTAGAGGCAGGGTGACATCAATACAGAGGCAGCTTGTGTTACCTCACCAAGCAAGTCCTCAGAGTCTCTGCCTGCACCTCTGAAAGGGACCTTTGTAAGGCTGTAGGGGGAAAGCCTCAATTGCAAGCCCCAGCTCATTGGTATAGGGCTGGTTAGCTCCAGTTTCTAAGGGCCCCAATCCAATCTTCCATCACCAGTTTTAATTGTCAAAAGCAGAAAATACTCATGGGGAGGAACCAATGGAAGAACTCTGGCAACATTAATAATCAGAGTAGATCAACTCCTCTAGGGGATGACAAAAGAGACAACAGGAAATACCATCCATAGGGAATTGGCTTAAATGTCAGAAATAGAATTCAGAATATGGATGACAAATAAGATGACTAGAATGGAGGAAAAGATGGATATAGAAATTCAATAAGTAGTTCAAAGGTTGTCTCAGGAAATTAAGGAATTAAAAGACAAATTCACCAATGATATGGACATAATGAGAAAAGACGTAGAAGTGCTTAAGAAAGTGAAAAAGGTATTTGAGGAGCTTTAAAATACAGTAGAGTACCTCAGTAATAGAGGTGGGGAGGCAGAAGAAAGGATTTTAGAAATTAAAGACAAGGCTTTTAAACCATCCCAAGCTTTCAAAGAGGCAGAAGAAAGGAGAATAAATCAGAACTCTCTCTCTTGAGAGAGTTATGAGATCATTCCAAAAGATCAAATGTCCGAATTCTAGGGATTCTGGAAGGAGGAGAGGATGGTCCTAAAGGCACAGATGGTGTACTCCAAGATACTATGGAGGAGAATTATCCAAGCATTGTAAGAGATATAGAAATTCAGACAGATAGTTTCAGGACACCAGGATGACTCAATTCAAATAAAGCATGTCCTAGACAAATTGTAATTAACTTTTCCAAAGTTGATATGAAGAAAAAAGTCCTGCAAGCATCCAGGCATAAGAAAAGTATTACCTACAAAGGGAGAAATATTAGGATGATTGCAGTTCTTTCAGATGAAACTTTTCAAGCCAGAAGAGGATGGTTATTGACCTTCAGCCTTCGAAAACAAAATAACTCAGCCCAGGATCTTGTATCCCACTAAACTGAGTTTCATTTGTGATGGAGGAATCAGAACATCCATCTGATTGAGGAAATTTTCCATGACTAGCCCAGCTCTCCAGGAAATACTGAGACCCATTTGACATAATGACCTGCACAATGGTCTACCCCTAAAGTAAACTCACCCAGAATTTAAAGAGCAAAACCTAGCTTCCACAGTGGTGAAAGTGTTAAAAAATATGCCCTGGACCTTTGAAAACTAGACAGCCAAAACAGTACCATACCTATCAATTCTCTCTATAAATACGAATGGCTTAAATTCTCCTCTAAAGAGGCACAGATTGGCTGGCTGGATACAAAAACTCAGGCCAGGTATCTGTTGCCTACAAGAGACTCATCTTACCTCAAATGATGAAACAAGACTCAGGGTGAAGGGATGGACATCTGTAATACAGGTAAATGGAAATCATAAAAAAGCAGGGTTTCAATCTTATTTACAGATACAATTAGATTTAAACTAAAAAAAGTAAGGAAAGACAAAGTTGCATGCTATATATTTGTCAAAGGAAACTCTCAACATGAAGAGATTTCAGTAATTAACATTTATGCACCCTACCTGAATACTCCTTGATTTATAAAACAAACCCTAACAAATCTGATTAATATAATATCTTTAGGCATTGTAATAGTTGGGAATTTTAACATCTTTTTGGCAGTTCTGGACAGATCCTCCAAGATCAAACTAAACAAAGAAATAACTTGACTCTAGAACAAATGGACTTAACTAACATTTATAGAACATTTCATCCTGATACAACTGAATACACATTCTTTTCATCAGCCCACAGATCATCCTCCAAAATTGATCATATCTTAGGACACAAGTCTAACCTCAACACATTTAAAAGAATTTAAATTATTCCTTGTATCTTCTCAGATAATTATGGAATAAAATTTGAACTCAATAGCAACAGAAATCTTCATACTGAAACAAAGTCATGGAAACTAAATAACCTTAGGCTGAAGGATAGCTGGGTCAAAGATGAGATTAAGAAGGAAGTCATCAGATTTCTGGGACAAAATGATAATGAAGATAAATATCAAAACCTGTGGGTTATTGCAAAGGTAGTTCTAAGAGGGAAATTTATAGCATTAGAAGCCTTCATAAAAAAAAAAAAAAAACAGGAAGAGAGCAAGTCAGCAACCTAATAGGTCATCTTAACCCACTGGTAAAAGAAGGTCAATCCAACCCCAAACCCAGCAGAAGAAAAGAAATAACCAAAATTAGAGCAGAAGTAAATGAAATTGAAAACAAAAGAATCGTCTGGAACATTAACAAAACAACAAAGGCCTGATAATTAGACTCTACAGAGAACTCAAATTAATCAATAAGAAGATAACAAACAACACCATTTCCTTTTGGGCAGGAGACTCAAACAGAAACTTCTCTGAAGAATGACAGACGAATAGCCAATAAACATATGAAAGAAAAATCGTATGTCAAATCAAAACCACTATGAGATCTCATCTAACCCCATTAAGACTAGCCCTCATCATAAAGTTGCAAAACTGCAGATGCTGGCATGGATTTAGAGAGAAGGGAACACTTCTCACACTGCTAGTGGGATTACAAACTAATACAGCCTTTTTGGAAAGAAGTATGGAAAATCTTCAAGGAGCTAATAGTTGCCCTTCCATTTGATCCTGCAATCCCATTACTAGGTATCTACCCAGAAGAACAAAAATCATTTTACCACAAAGACATTTGTGCTAGAGTGTTTATTGCAGCCCAATTCATAATTGGCAAGTCGTGGAAGCAATCCAAATGCCCAGTTTCTTAATCCATGAAGGGATTAAGAAATTGTGGTATTTGTATACCATGGAATACTATTCAGCCATAAAAAGATGGAGAGTTTCCATTTTTATGTTTCCCTGGATAGAGTTGGAACATATTCTTCTTAGAAAAGTAACTCAAGAATGAAAAAAAAGTATCCAGTGTACTCAATACTTTTATGAAAGCAGTATGTAAACACTTACACCCTCATACCAATGAGAAAACACAAATATAGTGTAATAAGTGGAAGGGGAAAAGAAGAAGGCGGGGAGAGGGTGATTGGTGGGATGAGGGAGGGCATTTGGTGGGATCTCCCCTAATGTGCACAATGCAATGATATATTTCAAAATAACTAAGAGTAAATTTTAAATGTCTTACCTAAAACAGTAAGTAAATGAAGTGATGATTGTGTTAATCAGTTTGATTTAAGCATTCCATATTGCATAGCAAATCATCGCATTGTACTCCATAAATGTGTAGTTGTGATTTTAATAAAAGTTAAATTTAAAAATTAAAAAAATTATAAATAAAGAATTTCTTAAATACTTAAAAGTTATACATTAAACTTTTAAATAATCCGTTAGTTAAAATAAAAGTCACAAGGAAATTATAATGAAAATGAAAAGTCATATATTAAAATTTGGAGGATTCAGATAATGCAGTGCTTTCAAGGAAATTTGTAGTAATAAAAGTGTACATTCGGGGCGGCGCCTGGCTCAGTGAGTAGGGCGCTGGCCCCATACACCAAGGGTGTTGGGTTCAAACCCAGCCCTGGCCAAACTGCATCAAAAAAATACCTGGTTTTTGTGGCAGGCGCCTGTGGTCCCAGCTACTCGGGAGGCGTAGGCAGGAGAATTGCCTAAGCCCAAGAGCTGGAGGTTGCTGTGAGCGGTGAGGATACAGCACTCTACCAAGGGCGATAAAGTGAGACGCTGTCTCTAAAAAAAAAAGAAGCGTACATTAGAAAAGAAAAATTCCTAATTAATGATATGAACATTCATCTTAATATAGAATTGCAAATTATACCCACATTGAATGTAAGGAAAGAATTATCAAGGTAGAGTAGAAAGTCAATGTAATTGAGCAGAGAAAAACATTAAAGTTTTATAAAATTAAAAGCTGGTGAAATAGTGAAATAATTTGGACTCCAGGCAGTTAGGAGCATTTGAAACCTTTTAGGGGGGCTGACAAGTGAAAAATAGTGGTTTTAAGTATATTAAACTGTCAGTGACGGACATTATGGATAGAAGGAGGAGACTTCTTGAAATGATGTTCGACCATGCTAGGATAGTAGCAGCAGAAAGTTTCAACATTGGTGTACTAAAAAGTAGCAACAGGCCGTGGTTACTGTGTGGATGTGAGAAGAAACACATTAGGAAAAAATTTATATTGATACACAAGAGAGTGTTTATTTTTTGCTGCAAATAGTTGGATTAAGTAAAATTACTCAAAAAGAGTTCAGGTGTTAATTATATATCTTATTTGTTGACACAGTTTTCTAAATATTTAGTGTATATAGAATTTCTTAAAAAGGCTCAGTGCCTGTTTCTCAGTGGCTAGAGGGCCAGCCACATACCCCAGAGCTGGTGGTTCAGATCCATCCTGGGCCTGCCAAAGAACAATGACAACTAAAACCAAAGAATTGCTGGGCATTGGGGCGGCTACTTGGGAGGATGTAGTCCCAGCTACTTGGGAGGATGAGGCAAGAGAATCGCTTAAGCCCAAGAATTGGAGGTTGCTATGAGCTGTGACGCCATGGCATTCTTTTGAGGGCGACATAGTGAGATTCTATCTCAAAAAAAAAAAAAAAATTATTTTGTTTTCAAATTACTAGTTTGAAAAGAAGTTTCTGTACTAGTATTCTGCTTTTATTCTTCAGATGATTGCAAAAGGGAAAAATGCATCTGAACTGTTTCCTGCTGTTGTGAAGAACGTGGCCAGTAAAAATATTGAGGTACCTTTTTGATTTATACTTCCCATTATTCCTTTTGTTATAATAAAATCATATACTTTTCAATTGCTTTGAAATGCAGCATATTTATCACTAGATTTCTTTTATAATTAAAATGTTCTAATATTGAGTGTAAATAAAATAGAACAAAAAGCAGACACAATCCTAGTTTTAGGTTTTTGACGGAGAATGTGAAAAGCCAAATTGAGATTGATTCACCTAGATGAATGACGGTAACTGATCAACACAACAGGTTTCCCCTGTTCGTAGAGGCCAGTTTAGTTTAAATTTTATAGTAGGGGCTCAGTTTTAAGGTAGCTTGCTCATATGTACTATGAAACAGGGCTAGTCAGGTATATCCAGAACTTGATGACTTTGCACTCTTGGGGATTTTTAGGACTTAGCCCAATAATAGTCCCCAAGTTTACTCATGACATGTATTAAGCATTCAATACTTATCTGTGGATTTACTGAATACACACGTCCCAGTAAAACACTGTTTTCTGTAAGCTGAACTGATTATGTCTAGTACTAAAGTTACATTCTCCCCCGAACTCCCATCTATATTATAGCAAAAGTCTGGTTAATTGAAAAAAATTTTTTCAATTTAAAGCTTAAATGCTAGATGCAGGGCTCACACCTATAATCCTAGCTTTCTGGGAGTCTAAGGAAGGTGGATTACTTGAGCTCAGAAGTTTGAGACCAGCCTGAGCAAGAGTAAGACCCCATCTCTAAAAATAGCTGGACGTTGTGGCAGGTGCCTGTAGTCCCAGCTACTCAGGAAGCTGAGGCAAGAGGATGGCCTTGAGCCCAAGAGTTAGAGGTTGCTATGAGCTATGACGTTATGGCACTCTACTGAGGGCAACAGAGTAAGACTCTATCACCAAAAAAAAAACAAAAAAAACAAAAAAACAAAAACCAAAAAAAACTTTAGCGCTCTCCCCTTTCATAAAATTTAAAATGTTACCAGGTGGTGCCTGTGGTGCAGTGTGTAGGGTGCCGGCCCCATATACCAAGGGTGGCGGGTTTGAACCTATTCCTGGCCAAACTGCAACAACAACAAAAAAATGTGTTACCGCTAATGTTTGTTTGCCATGTTGTTGACAGATAACATAAATGAATAAATAACAGGAACATTCTGAGCTTGGAGACATGGATCTGATAACAGCTTGAGGGAGTATAAGGAGAAGGGGTGTGTGATTCCAGTAGGAATGCTAATTTTGTAGTTTTGGTTTTATTTCCCAAGCATTGTGTCATTTTTTGCTAGTGAATTTGTTTGTATTTTGGGTAGTGATATTAAATACTCAAACACCTTTGCCAGCAAAACTAGCAGAGTAAAAGAGAGAAAATATGATCTTTCGGTGTAGACCTAATTTATGTTCCTCCCATTTAATTAGACTTTTCCCAAAGATGTGTGTTTGATCAGGACAGTTGACCTGTTTGGAACAGGTTTTCCTCCTCCTCCTCAGGATGGAGTGTGTTTGGTTGGGTGAAGAGTACCTTGAACCAACCATGTATTAAAACTGGAAATTGAATTAGTTTGGTATTGGTGCAGTGAGTTTAATATAGCACTGTTTACTCAGGAGCTTAACATGACCCTATAGCCAATACCTTATTTATCTCTTCATTCAGTATATCAGCATTGATTAGCCTTCTCTTATTTATGACTTGTAAATTTGTGCCTTTGTTTTAATTTTTTGGGATGTCTTAACACCAAATAAAACAGATCAAGGGTATAAAACAAAAGCATATTTGTTATGTATTAAGACAGTATTCATATATACTATTGAATGTTATAACACTCAGGTAATATATATTATTTTCCAGGCATTGCTCTAAGCACTATTCTTTTTTTTTTTTTTTTTTTGAGACAGAGCCTCAAGCTGTCGCCCTGGGTAGAGTGCCGTGGCGTCACAGCTCATAGCAACCTCTAACTCCTGGGCTCAAGCGATTCTCCTGCCTCTGCCTCCCAAGTAGCTAGGATTTTACAGGTGTCCGCCACAATGCCTGGCTATTTTTTGGTTGCAGCCATCATTTTTGTTTGGCGTGCCTGGGCTGGATTCGAACCCGCCAGCTCAGGTATATGTGGCTGGCACCTTAGCTGCTTGAGCCACAAGGCGCCAAGCCTGCTCTAAGCACTATTCATGAATTAACTAATTTAATTTTCACTCTATAAAGTGTAGATACTATTTTAATTATGTATTAAAAATATTAGAGTCTAGGCTCAGCATCTGTAGCTCAGCGAGTAGGGAGCCAGCCACATGCACCGAGGCTGGTGGGTTTGAGCCCGGCCTGGGCCTGCTAAAGATCAATGACAACTGCAACCAAGAAAATAGCCGGGTATTATGGCGGACACCTGTAGTCCCAGCTGCTTGGGAGGCTGAGGCAAGAGAATTGCTTAAGTCCAAGAGTTTGAGGTTGCTGTGAGCTGTGATGCCAACGCACTCTACTGAGGGTGATAAAGTAAGACTCTGTCTCAAAAAACAAAAAATAAGTACTAGAGTCTATATATGCTTTTTATTTTTTTATCTTTATTTTTTGTGGTTTTTACCCAGGCCTGGGTTTGAACCTGCCACCTCCGGCATATGAGGCCTGCGCCCTACTCCTTTGAGCCACAAGTGCTACCCAATGCTTTTTATTTTTTGTAAGTCATGCATAATGTATACATATAGCTGTATTCTTTTTTTCTCTGGATCTTCATTACTGATTGATTAAAAGGATCCAGCTAGAACTGTCCTATTGTCAGTGTTAGAAATTGAGACTTGCTGTATAGCTTAGAGATAGAGGCTAGAGATTTAGGATTGAGAGCCATTTGTAGAGCTTCTTGTAGAGCTTCCTTGAAGCTGTGAGAGTGAATGTGATCTCAGTGAGAAGGGAGAGGCAAGGTGAGAAGAGAACCTTATAGTCCTCTGCATTAATGGTAGCAGAGGAGTGGTAGCAGCAGCAACTGGTGTTGTGTTACAGAAACTAGTGAGTTGGTAGGGAGAGGTTGAAGAGTGGGCTAGACAGGTTGGGAATTGGTTTGGATAAATGAATCCTAAATGGTAGAGGAAGAGGGCCCATTTGGTAGTGGTGGGACACTGAGAGTTGAAAAGATGGAAAGCTAGAGAATACTTTGAAAATTTGAGCTACTGGTAGCACTGTTGTTTTAGGTGATAATCATGTGAAGACCAGGTGAGGCTTTGCAGGGGAGTGGATGAGCTAATAATTTCTATTTTCACCATATAGTTAGGTCATTAAATATGAAATGTCTGTTTTTGAATCAAAAGTTTATTATATCTGAAGAAGCAGACTAGTTATTCAAAGGATGTATCTAGGCTCGGCGCCTGTGGCTCAACAGGCTAAGGCGACAGCCATGTACACCTGAGCTGGCGGGTTCGAATCCAGCCCGGGCCCACCAAACAACAATGACGGCTGCAACCAAAAAATGGCCGGGCGTTGTGGCAGGCGCCTGTAGTCCCAGCTTTTTGGGAGGCAGAGGCAGGAGACTCGCTTGAGCCCAGGAATTGGAGGTTGCTGTGAGCTGTGATGCTACAGCACTCTATCCAGGGTGACAGCTTGAGGCTCTGTCTCAAACAAACAAACAAACAAAAAAAAACCAAGTATGTACCTAAACTATCGACATACTTTTGCCATCTTATTTTTTACTAGTTATGGATGTTATTTTATTAATTTGTTGTTTAATTAATTAATTTATTGTAAGTGTCATTGAGATTTTAAGATGCTTTCAAAAATCAAGCTATCCTTTTAATTCATTTTCCAGTTGGTCATTGCTGGCATATAGAATTATAATCGCTTTTTTTCTTTTTTGCAGTTTCTGGCCAGGGCTGGGTTTGAACCCCCACCTCTGGCACATGGGGCCGGTGCCCCACTCCTTTGAGCCACAGGTGCTGCCCTGTAATCGCTTTTTATATAGTGATCTTGTATCTTCACTAAATCCACTTATTAGGTCTGTTGTTTTATAGATTTTTTAGACTTAGCTACCTGGATAATTGTATATTTGCAAATATAGCTTTACTTTTTTATTCTATATGCCTTTTTTTTTTTTTTTACACTGACAGCGTACATTACAGTGTTGGAGAAAAGTGCTGAATGGTCATCCTTGCCTTATTCCTGATGTAGAAGCATTAAGCCTTTATCAGGGAATAAGATGTTGCTGTAGAATTTTTGTGCAGAAGGCTGAAATCATGTTAACATTTCTTCTGTCTCTAGTTTCTTGAGAGTTTTTATCATGAATGGGTATTGAGTTTTGTCAGGTGATTTTCTGTCATTTTTGAAATTATATGATTTTTGTTTTCTTCATATGATAAACTATTGGGATTTATTTTTCAGTTATTAAGCCTTTCTTTTCTATTCCTGGAATAGATATCTCTTGGCCATGATGTGCTAATCTTCTCATACATTGTTAGAACCATTTTGCTTACTTTTGTTAAGGTTTTTTGCATCTAGGTTTTTGAAGAATTTTTTTTTCTTTTGATGGTTTTGGCTTTGTTATCAGGGTAATCTGCCTTATAGAATGACTTGAGAGGTGTTTCCGTCTGTTGCCTGAAAAAGTGTGTGCAGGATTTGTATTATTTCATCTTAATTGATACTGTGAAGGTTTCTGGACCTGGAATTTGTTTTATGGGAAGATTTTAAATTATGAGGTAAAGTAGTTTACTTGGTGTAGGGCAATGGGGGAAGTGATTACCTCAGTAGGCTTGGGTTGCTTAAATCCTGCATATTCCTAAGAATGGTCTGTTTTCAGAGCCTTGCCTGGAACCTTGATCCTGAAGCCAGGAAAGGACACAACAAAAAAAGAAAACCGCAAACCAATATCCCTTATAAAATTAGATGCAAAAATCCTCCATAAAAAACTAGCAAAATTAAGTCAATAGCACAAGTGCACTTCCTCCCAGGGATGCAAGGATGGTTCAACATATGTAAGTCAAAAAATGTTATTCACCATGTAAACAGATGCAAATACAAAGATCATATGATTTTCTCAATAGATGCAGAGAAAACATTCAACAAAATCTAGCACCTTCTTTTTTTTTTTTTTTTTTTTTGAGACCGAGTTTCACTTTGTTGCCCTTGAGAGTGTCATGGCACCACAGTTCACAGCCACTTCTATCCCTTGGGCTTAAGTGATTCTCTTGTCTCAGCCCCCGAGTACTTGGGACTATAGGAGCCCGCCACAACGCCTGGTGCTTTTTACAGGTGGGGTCTTGCTGTGGCTTAGGCTGGTCTCAAACCTGTTAGCTTAGGCAGTCCACCCGCCTCAGCCTCCCAGAGTACTAGGATTACAGGCATGAGCCACTGCGCTCAGCCTCTAGCACCCTTTCGTGATAGAAATTTTCAACAAATCAGACACAGAAAGAACATACCTCAAATTTATAAAAGCTATATAATGACAGACACACAGCCAACATCATTCTGAAGGGGGGAAAAGTTGAAAGCATTCCGTCTAAAAACTGGAACAAGACAAGGGCGTCTACTATCACCACTTATATTCAACACAGTGGTAGAAGTTCTAGCCATAGAAATGAGGGAAGAGAGAGAAATAAAGGGTGTCCAAATCAGAAAAGGTCAAACTATCGCTCTTTGCTAATGATATGCTCTTATATCTAGAATAGAAGATCCCAGGTACTCCACTAAGAGACTCCTAGAATTGATATATAAATTCAGCAAATTCTCAGGATACAAAATCAATGTATACAAAATGGTAGCATTCCTATATACCAGTAATAGTCAAGCTGATAGTCAAATCAAAGACTCAGTGCTATTCACGATGGTCACAAAGAGCATAAAATATTTGGGAATGTACTTAACCTAGGAGGTGAAAGGTTTCTTACAAGGAGAATTACAATACACTGAGGAAATAAATTGCAGATGACACAAATAAATGGACAAAAACATATCATATTCATGGATGGGTAGAATCAACGTTGTAAAAATGTCCATACCACCCAAAGTGACTTAAACAGGTACAGTGCCATCACCATCAAAATGTAAACGTCATATTTCACAGATCTAGAAAAAATAATTCTACACTTCATTTGGAACCAGAAAAAAGCTCAAAGAGCCAAAGCAATCTTAAGCAAAAAGAAAAAATCTGGAGGCCTCAGATTAGCAGACTTCAAATTATATTACTGGGCTATACTTACAAAATAGCATGGTATTGATACAAAAATAGAGACATGGACCAATGGAATGGAACAGAGAACTGAGATATAAAACCATCCATATATTGCCAACTGATGTTTGACAAACAGACAGCGGTGTACACGGGGGAGAAGAAGCCCTATTCACTAAGTGGTGCTGGGAAAAATGCACAGCGTGTGCAGAAGAACGAAACAGGATCATGTCTCTCACAACTTATCTCAAAATGGATAAAGATTTAGACGTAAGGCACAAGACCATAAGAATTTTAGAAGAAAATGTTGGAAAAACTTTTTTAGGTATCAGCTTAGGTAAAGAATTTATGAAGAAGACCCCAGTGGCAATCACAACAATGACAAAAATAAGTAAATGGGACTTGATTAAGTTAAAAAACTTCTGCACAGCTAAGGAAATGATCAACAGACCACACAGACAACCTGCAGATGGGTGAAAATATTTGCTAGCCCTATTTCCGATAGAGGACTAATAACCAGAATCTACAAAGAACTCGTCAGCAAGGACAACACAAATAACCCCATGAAAAAGAGGGCAAAAGACATGAACGGAAGATTTTTAAAAGAAGATGGACTAATTGCCAACATCTCTAAACATCAGGGAAATGCAAATCAAAACCACAATGAGATAACACCTAACTCTAGTGAGAATGGCTTTTTACCAAAAAGTCCCCAAACAACAGATGCAAGTGTAGACGCAGAGAGCAAGGAATGCTTACACACTCTTGGTTGGAGTGCAAAATGGTGTAAACTCTGTGGAAAGTCAATGCCAATTTATGGATTAGATTAAATTAATATTGAACTTAAATAATTTGATAATCCATATTTTCTTCTTAAAATACAAATGAATGGGAGAAATATATGTAGTATTTATAGTTTTACTTAATGATTAATTTAGTATGCTTGTTGACCATGTTAATTCTGAATTGATAGTTTTATAAATACTCTCTCTGTAATGTCTTATGGCCACACTATCTGAGTTTCTAATTTGATACATTAGTCTCTAATCCGAAATATCTGGGAAAAATCCCTCAGTTATGACTCGGAAAAATTATGAGGTCTTAGGTAAAGCTTGTCTCAGTGTTATCAGGAAAGTTACCAGTAAGAGTCTCCCAGTAACTATGCTAATGATTACTAACACTTAAAAAATACTCTTTGGCTCGGCGCCTGTGGCTCAAGCAGCTAAGGCGACAGCCACATACACCTGAGCTGGCGGGTTCAAATCCAGCCCTGGCCCACCAAACAACAATGATGGCTGAACCAAAAAATAGCAGGGTGTTGTGGCGGGCGCCTGTAGTCCCAGTTACTTGGGAGGCAGAGGCAAGAGAATCACTTGAGCTCAGGAGCTGGAGGTTGCTATGAGCTGTGTTGCCATGGCACTCTACCCAGGGTGACAGCTTGAGGCTCTGTCTCAAAAAACAAACAAACAAACAAATACTCTTTGAACTAGGTTGTTGGTGGCTTACCTAGATCAACTCATTTTATCCTCACAGATAACTCTGTGAAGCTGGGTTTGTCTTTATCTGTATTTACATATGAAGGCAAGATGGCAGAGAGGTTAAATTACCTGACCAGCGTCAGACAGCAAGCAAAGTGGCAGGCAGAATCTAAAGCTAAGTAGCCTGGCTTTTAGACCCTGTGTTAGACCATTCCTTTCTCAGTGCTGTCTTTTCTGTTTGATGATTTCTTCCTCTTCTTTTTCTACGCTTGACCGCTTATCAACATGTGGTATTAGTTATCCTGTGGGAGATATCTTGTATAGGCATAAATTTTTGTTTTACATATGGGTAGAAATTGACCATGTCCTTAGAAATTGGAGATAAATTAACTAGTTCCCTTTGGCCTTCTAGTCTTCTTGTTTTAAACAGAAAATTCTGTTGTTCATTCACTACTCTTTATGCTATTCCTATAGTTATCGGCTACTTTTTGATTTGTTCCCTTTTTTCCCTTTAGAATAAAATTCTTGTGTGCTGCCTAATGTCTCATAATAAAAATGTCAGTAAAACATAATTATTGGTATTCGTTTTGAATTTTTTGTTCTCTAAATACCTTTTTTTTTTTTATGTTTGAAACATTCTTAATCCTTAGATGTTTTTGGAAAACTTGACACAAGCTTCTGAAAAATTTATGTTCAGAATTGATTGATGTTTCATTTCTATCAAGTGCAAAATTTCATTTTTACAAGTACATGCTGCTTTAGACACACAGGTGAGCTGTACGTCATCTGCTATTAGATGTCAAATGATGCCAAAAGTGACCTAGTAAGCAATTGGTGGTTATAGTACAAAAATAATCAAAGGTTTAGTCAATAGCTCATGAAGTTTGATGTACTAGTATTGATAAGCTAATTAAACAGATCTGCCTGTGTTCTTCCAGTCTACTGGGGCTCTACTATGATTAGCTTTACAGCAAGGAGTGTTGTAACGTTGAATGAGAGTAACTGATCAGAGAATGGTGTAGTCACGAAGCTTTAAGTGCTCCCATTTCTGGTCACAGAATGGTTTCAGGGAAAGGAGGCTATCTTTGCACACCTGCAGCCAGTCAGTGCATAGGCTTCTTGTGGTCAGTATTGATTGATTCTTATAACAGAACTAGAACAAACTTAGTGTTTTGTAACCTTCTGTGATTTAATATTGTTATGCTTTTTGGCATAACAGTCACAGAAATCCTTTTCAAATAGTGAATAATTATAGCAATGCCTGCTCGCTCAGCTGTGGTTCCAAGTATTTCAGTGTCACCAATATAAACTCCTAGATACATTCGGGAGTTCATAATTCAGTTCTAAAAGCTGGTTGTGCAGTTACTTGGTAAATAAAGGTGTTGCTGAGAAATGGATTTCAAGGGGATGGGGCTGGAGTAGACCCTAACCCATTCTTTTTTCAAAACTTCTCAGAGAAGTTTTAGAGTAGAGAATGATCTGAACATAATTAGGAAAGAGAAGGAATATGTCAAATGATTATTTTGAAAAACCGAAAACAAGACTTTGAAGTCTGCCTTATATCTATTTTTTCCTTCTTAGTATGTTTTGTCCTTCTAGACATTGCTATTCAGTGAATTATAACCATTGCTGAGAAGTTGGATCCTATATTAGATGTAGCAATCTAATGGGAAACATCTCAATTTTTTTCTTCTATCATTTGGCTAGAAGCTGATTCAGCTGATAATTACTGAGCTCTTACCATATGCCAGGCAGTGTTATAGGTCTACACCAAACACAGATAAATAGGAATGATTCCTGTATAGTAAACAGCATCATCTTCATTCCAAGGCAGATTTAAGAAATTTCTTCCTTAAAGACATTGTATGTGTTGATTTGATGTATTGAAACAGCTACTCATTAGTCAACCAACAAGTGTTAATTGCTTTCTAGTATTGTTTTATTCTTAAGAACTTTAAAACTGATTAGAAATAAAGTTGTCTGTCTTCTGACAGTTAGAGACATGCTTCTAAAGCTGTGGGTTTTTAAAACATATTTCCACTTTAATTTAAAACATTAGGCATAATAATCTTTCAGCTTCTGTCTTATAAACTAGTGTCTACTAATTTTGGAACTCATTTTTTTATATTCACATGTTAAGATCACTTGGTTCTAAGTGATCATGTAAAGGAACAGTGTTTCACAAAAATATTTTGGGTTTTGCAAAGCACGGATTTGAACACAAGGAAGTACGAATAATCTAATTGTGAATAGAGATGGAATGAAGTCAACCTGACTTTACTACTGTTTTTACAGATGCAGATTCCTTGTTGGATTTTTTTTTTTTTTTGAGACAGAATCTTACTATGTCACCCTTAGTAGAGTGCCATGGCGTCAGAGTTCACAGCAACCTCAAACTCTTGGACTTAGCGATTCTCTTGCTTTAGCCTCCCAAGTAGCTAGTACTACAGGTGCCCGCCATAATGCCTGGCTATTTTTTTGTTGCGGTTGTCATTGTTGTTTAGCTGACCCAGGCCAGGTTCGAACCCACCAGCCTTGGTGTATGTGGCTGGCACCCTACCCACTGAGCTATGGGCACCACCTCCTTGTTGGGTTTTTTTGAGACAGAGCCTCAAACTATTGCCCTGGGTAGAGTGCTGTGGCATCACAGCTGACAGCAATCTTCAACTCCTGGTCTCAAGTGATTCTCCTGCCTCTGCCTCCCAAGCAGAGGCAGGAGAATCACTGCCACAGGCGACCGCCACAATGCCCGGCTATTTTTTGGATGCAGCCGTCATTGTTGTTTGGTGGGCCTGGGCTGGATTGAACCTGATGGCTCAGGTGTATGTGGCTGGTGTCTTAGCCACTTGAGCCACAGGCGCCAAGCCTCCTTGTTGGATTTTTAATAGTAATACTTCTATGACGTGCTTCTCAAATTAGAGAATTTCCTCCTAAGGTTATGAGAGAGTTGCTTGAAAATTACAAAGCTATAGTGCAATCCCATTACTAGGTATTCACGCAGAAGAACAAAAATCATTTTACCACAAGTACATTTGCACTAGAATGTTTATTGCAGCTCAATTCATAATTGCCAAGTTGTGGAAGCAACTTAAGTGCCATTAACTCATGAATGCATCAACAAACTGTGGTACATATATACCATGGAATATTATTCAGCCATTAAAATAATGGAGACTTGACGTCTTTTACATTTACCTGGATGGAGTTGAAATACATTCTTCTTGTTAAAGTATCTCAGGAATGGAAAAATAAATATCCAGTGTACTCCACACTAATATGAAATCAATATATAAGCAATTATATGTTCATAAAAACAACAAAACACTATTATAGACCAGTTTTGGGGTAGAGGGAAGCAGGAAGGGGAAGGGGAGAGGACGGATGGCAGAGGGCGGAAGGGCATGGGGTGGGATCTCACCCCATGTGCATATTGCAAGGGTGTATAACTTGCTCCCTGGGGGAGGGGCTCTTCTACGAATGGAACTTTACCCTGGAACTGAGAACAATGTAACCTAAATATTGTACACATTAATTTGAATAAAGTAAAACAAAAACCAACAAAGCTATAGATTGGATCTTGTCTACTGATTTGGGTTGTAAGATTTATTAACTGAGGGTTAAGTGATTTAAACAAGTCTTTTTTTTTAACAAACTGATTTATTATGGAATAAAATGTAAGTATTTTTTTCTGCCTTCAAAGATAAGAATCAATTTTTTTTTTTTTGGAGACAGAATTTCATTATGTTGCCCTCGGTAGAGTGCTGTGAGTGTCACAGCTCACAGCAACCTCAAACTCTAGGGCTTAAGTGATTCTCTTAACTAAGCCTCCCAAGTAGCTGGGACTACAGGTGCCCACCACAATGCCCGGCTATTTTGTTTTTTTGTTGTTGTTGTAGTTGTCATTGTTCTTTAGCAGGCCCAGGCCAGGTTCGAACCTGCCAGCTTTTGGGTATGTGGCCAGTGTTCTAATCACTGAGCTGTAGGCGCTGAGCCAAGAGTTGATATTTTAAGGAAATTTTATTCTTGGATGGTTTAATTTATACTAGTTATTCAGATGCTCTTGTGGGAAGGGTAGTCTTTTGTTGTAACACCAGATAAAGCTGCTGTGACAGTCCACCACATCTAATAGTTAGGGATATGCATGTCCCTGTTTCCTGGGTCATATCCTGATTTTGCCACTTGCTGGTTCTGTGACCTTCGGCAAGTTATGTAAACCTCTGTGTCTTCCTTTTCTCTCCTTTGAAAGGGAGATGATAATGGTACTTAGGTTAGATATAAGAACTAAATAAGTAATTTAATGTAGGTGTAGGCCATCACACATCTTAAGTGCTGGGTAAATTCTAGCTAGGAAGTTATGCAGTCTGACAATTGAGTTTGCAAACTCACCACCTTGCCCTTAACATTGACAGCAAGCACTATACAAACAACTTAGTAAAGTTTCAAAATCTTAATACAGCCGTGTCTCTCAGTTATGTCTGTGTCTGCATGTAGTGGTAGCTTGCTGAGTGGAGTTCATTACTGTTGTTGTGTTTTTTGTGCCATCATGAGAATGTCAGAGCTTGAATTAGAGCATTGAACAAACATTAAATTTCCTTTTAAACTTGGCAAGAGTGAAAGTGAAACCAGGGACATGTTCAAATTTATGGGGATAATGCTATCATGAAGAAAATGGTAGTGTACACTTGGATTAAACAATTTTCTGGCGGGAGAGAAAGTGTGACTGATAAAGAGAGAGTGGTCAGGGCATACAGTAACGAGCAGAACTGACAAAAACATTGCAAAAATTTGCCAAATTGTGTGTCAAAATTATTGGCTGACTATGAGAAATGTAGCAGCCCAAGTAAACACCACTAGAGAAACAGGAAAATCTTAACTGAAAATCTTGGGATGTGAAAGGTGTGTGTAAAAATGGTTTTAAAGGAGCTCAACTGATGAACTAAAGCAAAGGAGAGTCAAAGTTTGCCAAGACCTTTTGGAGAAGCAAGAGGACGTTTTGGGCTATGTTTTCATTGGTAATGAAACATGTGTACCAAAATGACTTTGAAAGAAAATGTCAAAATGCACAGTGGAAATCAGCCATTTCTCCATAGCCAAAAATGTTTTATCAGTCCAAATCAAAACTCAAAATGATATTGCTAGCCTTTTTTGATATCCAGACGGATTGTTCATTATGAATTGGTAGCAGCTGGACAGTTAACCAAGTTTATTGTTTGGAAGTGCTGAAAAAGCTGCATGAAAAGTTAGACAAAAATGACCTAAGGCTTGGCGTCTGTGGCTCAACGGGCTAAGGCACCAGCCACATACACCTGAGCTGGTGGGTTCGAATCCAGCCTGGGCCCATCAAACAACAATGACGGCTGCAACCAAAAAATGGCCAGGCGTTGTGGAGGGCGCCTGTAGTCCCAGCTACTTGGGAGGCAGAGGCAGGAGACTCGCTTGAGCCCAGGAATTAGAGGTTGCTGTGAGCTGTGATGCCACAGCACTCTACCCAGGGTGACAGCTTGAGGCTCTGTCTCAAAAAAAAAGAAAGAAAGAAAAAAATGACCTAAACTTTTTGCCAACAACTCATGGGTCTTACATTATGACAATATACCAGCTCACATGGCATCTCTATGAACGAGTTCTTAGCCAGTAAAAAAATAACTGTATTGGAACCCTCCCTACTCATTAGGTCTGGCCCCCAAAGACTTTTTTCTTCACCTGAAGATAAATATTGAAAGGAAGACATTTTGATGACATTCAGGACATCAAGGGTATGATGACGACAGCTCTGATGGCCATTCCAGAAAAAGAGTTCCAAAATTGCCTTGAGGGTGGACGAGGCGCTGGAGTCAGTGCATAGCTTCCCAAGAGGAATACTTCAAAGGTGACCATAGTGATACTCAGCAATGAGATGTTTTTCTAGCATGAGCATTTTTTCTAGGGTGAAGTTTTCTGAACTTAATTGTCAGCTGTCGTATAGCAGATTGAGGTGAAGAACAAATGTTGAGGTAGAGTTTTTTCTCCATGTTTTGTATTTCCTGATTAATTTCAACACTAGCCAGAATGACAAAATTATCTTAGAAAAAAGAGGCTGAGGAATTCCTACAGATGAAAGAAGTCTAATGAGAAGTAAAAACTTAAATATAATGCATGATCTGGGATCAGGAAAAAATACTATAAATATATCAGAAAATTCTATACATGGGTTATTTGTTAGATAACGGGATTATACTGATGTTAAATTTTCTGAATTTTGTAATTGTCATGTTAGCAATTAAACAGTATAGATGAAGGATATATGGGTCTTCAGTAAACTAGTCTTGGAACTTTTTTTGTAGGTTGTTTTAAAGGATGATGAAACCCACATTCAATATTTGAAATAATATGAACCTGAAATAATAGTGAATTTATTGCTTATTATAGCAAAGGACAACTGTATTGTTTAGGCATAGTTTCCCTGGGCACAGAGATTACTGATCTTATAGTGGATTTTTGGAAAGAGTAGACTTCTGGGATTCATGGAGTTTTGGGGTCCTAAGAAGGTTGATACCATTTGTAGATGTGTGGTCACTCTCTCAGTGATGTGGGGTTATTGGAGTGAGTTTTTTCCTAACTGGCTAACTTTTCAAAAGCAAGGGCTGTCACAGATTGGTAGACTTGAAAAAACTTGCTCATTTTAGGTGAGTTTTTGAAACAATTCAGGTGGCTACCTGTTGCCATGAGTATAGAAAAAATTGTCTTTTCCTAGGACTATGGGAATTTAAAAACATACTAATTTGAAATTTTTTATAATGAAACTGTTTAAAATATTAGAATCAGAGAACCTGCTATTAATTCATGTTGAAGGACATGTGGAAAGATGAGATTCACCCCTAGAATGAAAATATTTTTATTGTTTTATTTGAACACAAAATTATTTCATGTTCCTATGGGGAGTAAAAACCCTTAAGTAATACATACAGAAAGGTGTAAAGAGTGAAAGTCACTGGTTTGTACTGTGTCCCAGAGACAGTCACTGGTAGCATTTTGCTGTTTAGATTTCTTGATTTTTATGCTTACTCAGTTTGAATTCTGTAATTTCCATTTAATAGATGTGGTAATTTGGTCAGGCATATTTTTTGTAATTTTCTCATCTTTAAAATAGGAATAATAATACTTACTGAGTTGTTTGGGTATAATGAGTTAATCTAAGTAAACTTTTAGAACAGTATCTGGCACATGGTTAGTGCTACACATATTTGTTATTACCACATTGCATCTATTCTTAACACATCTGTTTATTATTTTAAAAATTTCTGCAATTGAGATTTATCTTAACAACTAATGGTAATTATGGTGGGCAGTTGCTTTTTTTAAATCGTTGTCACTCTTTGCTTTGTGGTCCATAAAATGATAGTATGTTTTAGAGTAGATGGTGTATCTTAGTATTTATGCATCCAATTTTTCTAATACAGAAGTGAGATTATTCAGTGCATACTGTTTTATATCTTCAAACAATTCTATAAGGACATTTTCAGTGTCAGATGCACCATAATATAGTGTTATATTCATGTACCATCATTTATTTATTGTTCTCTAGCAGTGGGTATTTTATTGTTTAATTTTTGTTCTTGTGGGAGATTTTATGAAGTGGAAAGAGGAAAACTTGAAGAGATACCCTGAGTGAAGATTGAGACGAAAAGTGAAAGTTATATATGGAGACTGTTTCTATATTACTAGAAAGGCAGTTTGGGGCAGATTCTAAGTATTGAGTACTGGGTTAAGGTCTGTAGATTTTTAAATAATTTTGTGGAGCCATTCAACAGTGAAGAGTAATTGGAAATCAGTTTTTTTTGTTAGTTTTGCCTATTATCCTATCCATATAGCATAGATGAATTGATTGATATCAACATAAGATGGATTTATCATTTTTTATTAATAATGATGTAGAAAGTATGCTTGTTAAGTTTTTTGTGCTTATGAAATTGTAAAGAATAACAAAATAGATTGGATTATGAAATTACGGTTTCAGGTTATCTTAATAGGGCGCCATGATGGGTTGAATCCAAGTTTTAGAAGATTTTTGCAGATTTTTAAATGCTCTTCATTTAGGGCGGCGCCTGTGGCTCATCGAGTAGGGCGCCGGCCCCATATACCGAGGGTGGCAGGTTCAAACCCAGCCTCGGCCGAACTGCAAAACAGAAAAATAGCCAAGCGTTGTGGTGGGCACCTGGGGTCCCAGCTACTCGGGAGGCTGAGGCAAGAGAATCGCCTAAGCCCAGGAGTTGGAGGTTGCTGTGAGCTGTGTGACGCCACGGCACACTACGGAGGGCGATAAAGTAAGACTCTGTCTCTACCCAAAAAAAAAAAAATGCTTTTCATTTAAAAGAAACTAAATAGGCTCGGCGCCTGTGGCTCAACGGGCTAAGGCACCAGCCATGTACACATGAGCTGGCAGGTTCATATCCAGCCCGGCCGCCAAACAACAATGACGGCTGCAACCAAAAAATGGTTGGACGTTGTGGCGGGCGCCTGTGGTCCCAGCTACTTGGGAGGCAGAGGCAAGAGACTCGCTTGAGCCCAGGAATTGGAGATTGCTGTGAGCTGTGATGCCATCGCACTCTATCCAGGGTGTCAGCTTGAGGCTCTGTCTCCAAAAAATAAAAAAAATAAAAGAAACTAAATAAATCCCACAAGGACAGTTGCTCAAGTATGGTTTGATTTAGTCAGCAGTACATTTGGAAAAGGTGCCTGGTTTTAATCAAGAATTAGTTGTATTAGTGGAAGTATCTTATCAGGAAGAAATTTTTCCTGATAAAACAAACTAGTTTGTTCTTGTTAAACCTTGTTTGTAGCTATGAGTGCTACACTGAAAGAACTATAGTTAAGTTGGAGTGAGTAGAAGTAGAAAGTGGGAAGGTAAAGGAACTCAAAACTGTGTTATATCAAGAGAAATAGGGGAAGGAAGGAAGGCCATGGCAGTTGCTTTAAAGTAGTCCAGGTTGGTTAGCATGACATGAAATATGGCTCAGTGTAGCACTATATTTTTTCTTTTTAGCATCAATTCTAGCTATTTCTATCCATTATATTGTCTCCAATTTCCTATGTCCTTTCAGCATCCCATAAACTTTTAGGGGGTATTTATTTATTTTTTTGAGACAGAGTCTCACCGTGTCACCCCCGGTAGAGTGCTATGACGTCACAGCTCACAGCAACCTCAAACTCTTGGGCTTAAGTGATTCTCTTGCCTCAGCCTCCAAGTAGCTGGGACTACAGGCTCCCGCCACAACGCTGGGCTATTGTTTTGTTGTAGTTGTCGTTGTTTGGCGGGCCCGGGCCAGGTCCGGTGCTCTTAGGTGCTGAGCTACAGGCGCGGGACCTATTATACTGGTATATAAGAAGAGTAATCAGGCAGGGGGCATTTGAGGATATGTGAAGATGAAGGGAGGTAACAGATGAAGAGCAGTGCTAGAATGAAGCAATTGATGAATTCCATCTCAAATTCTGATTTTCATTTATTTTTTCTGTTCGTAATTTTGTTACAAAGTTAGTGATTAAATTGCCTTTAAAATTGTTTTTAAGAATATACGTCTAGTCTTTGAATTTTTATTACAGTAAATTGGCATTATGGTCCAATATAATATGTTATTCATATTGAGTTGAAAGTGTTATGTAATATATATTTAAATGTGAGGTGGATAGGGCCCAAATTCTTTCTCTTATTTGTTCTGTTTATTTTAGATTTGATTGTTATATTTTTTTTTTTTTTAAAGAAACAAGATCTTGTGTTGCTCAAGCTGGCCTCAAACTCGAGCTCTCCCGTGTCTTCTTTCCCAGTAGCTAGGACTACTGGTGCCCACCACTGTACCTGGTTTCTTTCTATTAGTTGTATCCTTCATTTTGAAACTACTTTTGCAATTAAGTTAGTATTTTAATATTCTTGTTTGATGTTTGCTCAGAGATTATTTTGTCCCCTTGAAGAAGAAGGAGCCTTGATGGCATATTGCTATTATGGTTGCATTATTATAATGCTCACTTTGTGACCTTTCTCTGTTGCCATTCATTATTCCACAAAAATACTGTGTTTCTTTTGTAGTCTAAACTCTGACTAGAGTCAGTTATTTACTTGAGAAAAATTGAGCATGGGTTTGGTATAGCAAATATTGAGTCTTAAATTTTCACTCTGGCTAGGAGTAAATGATTTTTTTTTTTCTTTAACAGATCAAGAAGTTGGTATATGTTTACCTGGTTCGATACGCTGAAGAACAGCAGGATCTGGCGCTCTTGTCCATAAGCACTTTTCAGCGAGCTCTGAAGGTAAATAATAGAGTGAGCACGCAAATAGCTACAAGGTTTTTGCGCAGTTGAAGGTGTGTCATTTAAAGAAGTGGAACAATAATCCACTAAATAGCACAGTAGTGTCATTTAAGAGTTAAAAGGCCTCCCATAGTGCCTATTCAGTAACCTTGGAAAATAGCTTATATAACCAACTGGAATCTTGCCATTTATGTTTCACCTTCTATGTGTTCCGTATGTATCGAAGAACTGTTTATCATTATACTGATTAATTACTGAAAACATGCAAAAAGCAGACATAAGTCATTTTTTAAAATAAAATTTATGACCTGTAACTTTTTATTATTATGAAACGCTATAATCCTAGCACATTTAGTAATAAATGATGGATCAGAATTATAACTGTTACATTTCTTTAAAACACTGTTTAGAGAAATACATTTTTCTTTTCCCCTCTCATTTCCATATATTGGTTTTTCATTTTAGATTAAGTACATTGTTTTAGCTGTTATTCTATTATACCTTATAAAAACATATTAACTGTGCCATAAAGATGCCATTGAAATATTGTAAACTTGAAATTTTGATGAATATTTTTACACTATTTTTAGGACCCAAACCAACTAATTCGTGCAAGTGCTTTGAGAGTTCTGTCAAGTATTAGAGTGCCCATTATTGTACCTATCATGATGCTCGCCATTAAGGAAGCGTCTGCTGACTTATCACCGTATGTTAGGAAGAATGCAGCTCACGCAATACAAAAATTGTACAGGTAGGTGCTTCGTTCACAGTGTGGCAAAGACCTCTACTGCTACCTGGAATGTTACAGACCACAGAGCTTCTTAAAACTAGCCTGTCCTTATACCCAATAAACCCAATGACTGTATTTTTCCCCTACAAACATTCTTTACACATTTTTAATTTTGTTTTGGTTATGGAGACCCTGTGCAGGTTTTTATTTGTGAGCCTGTTCGGACTTGTGATAATTTCTGGATGTTATAACTTAAAAGTAATCGGAATTTGAATTCTCATTTAGATAGTCTTATCTCATGTACACATATACACACATTATTAGAAAACTGACATTTTTCTTCTATTTACTGTAAGTAGGAATCTCAAGTGTATTATCCTCTCAACTTACTCATACTTGTTTTTTCTTCATATTTGGTCCTGCTTCTCCTTTCCTTATCTGATTCTTTTTCAGAGCTATTCTGTTAAAAATTTTTTTAAAAAATACAGTGATTTTTATATGTAGTGCCATACCATGTTTGTATGATATTTTAGCCAATACCATATAGTGAGTGCCCTGAACTTGGTATTATTTTCTGCGGTCATTGATTTCACCAGCTTTTTTGAGGTCCTTTTCTGTTTCTGGTGTGTGTTCACAGTGCTATGATGTCTGTGTTAGATGTGTGAAAATGCTAAAGGATGTGGCATTTACTTATGAATAACATATCACATATATTTGAGGAAGGCAACCTTTAATTGAGTAAGATTTTAGCACATGATATATGTGTATATGCCAAAGTATGCTAGCAATTCTTTGATAGGATAGGGACCAGTGATCACGTAGTTTTGAAAGACTGCTTTGGTAACAGAGACTTGAGCTGCAATTTGACAGAGTTAAGACGTTTGAACATGTTCAGATAATTATAATGATTAAAAACAAACTTAGGTAATGTTTGAAAAAAGTAAAATCTCATATTTTTAGATTAACTGTCAAGCAGAGTTTTATCAGGCCTTTCACCTACTTACCTTGTGGGATAAGATCCAGGCTCGCTGTGATGGTTCACTGGTCCTCCTCTCCCTGGGCTCAAGTTTCAGCCTCAACTCTTACCTCTCCCTGCCTGGAATTTGCAGTCTTGTAGCTCAGGACTACCCATAAGGCCTCTATATCAAATGTTTTAATCTCAGTACTGCCTTTTATTTTTCTTGGTTTTACCTGCCAGGTTTTATAATGCATGTCACTCAGCGCACTGGTGTGTGTGTGTGATAGAAAATGGTGCAATGTTGTTATTTTTTCCCTCAGTTAAAAGAAGAATTTGTGGTTTATCTACTAGCAGTTACTCTCTTGAGGTTTTCCAACTTTTTAAGAAATGAATTTGTTCTTTAAATACTTAAATGGGCAACTTTAGAGGGAAGGATTAGGACACAGGTATCAGAAAAACCATCCCATTGTACTTTAAATTTGTTTTCTGTTTGTTTCTATTTTGAACAAATTCTTGTTTTCTCTCCCTCCTTTAAAACTTCTCAGCATCCTTGAAAAAGTGAGCATTATTTAAAGATAGAATGAAAGGAGGAAAAAAATAACATAAGTTCTTTTTATATTTTAGTCTTGATCCAGATCAGAAGGAAATGTTAATTGAAGTAATTGAAAAACTTCTGAAAGATAAAAGCACAGTAAGTAATATCTTTTATGTCATTAAAGTATAAATGTGTTTTGTTTATGTGGTGTCATTTACCATTGTATACTTGATATAATTATTTTTATCAGATTCAAAATGATGTATTAATGGAGCTCACACTTACTTTTAAAATCTTTAAAGAACAAAACTTGGTACATAATGAAAAAGACTACATTTGAAATTCTAAATTTATTACATATTTCTCCATGTAATATGAAGAATGGCAAGTTGTTAAAAAAAAAAAAATGCTTTCTTTAAGCTATGGCTAAACTGTTGACTGCTTTTAGAGCCAAAGGTTTTATTTCAAGCAATGATTTGCTAGGATTTTAATGAGCCCAGTCACCTGGGAATTAATGATTCTCTTACAGTGATGTACTAAGAAGTATTGAAGAGCTGTTGAAAAATTTGAGAGGTGTGTTTTCATATTGTAAATATGCCTTTAAAAATAATTAAAACATTTTCATACATACAGGGCTATTTTATTGGCTGCTTAGAATTATTTTATTGGCTAAAATGAGTCCTATTTGGAGAATGTATATATCCCTTCCTTGCCCTTTCCATACACCCATGTTTGTGATGTGACACCAAAATTTAGGAACAGGGTGCCCTTTAGGGTTTGTGAATTACTAGTGTATGAGTATTGGTATTTTAGATGGGGCTTTTGTACCTACTTTATGTGGTTCGGAATTACAGAAGAAAAGGATTACAGCTTATTTTAGGATACCGTCATTACAGAGCATGCATCTACTGTCTGTCACTAGAAGCTATTTAATGTAGGAGGCAGTAGCCGTGTAGCTCTTGTTTTGTGGCCTCGCTTGTGATCTGTCCTGGAGAATGCCCCATGCATCATTGGGAATCCGTAGCCTGCTGTTGTTGGGTGGAGTATTCTATAGGTGTCCTTTATGTTTGATTGTTTTAGAGTGTTGTTCAAATCTTCTATTTCTTCATCGATCTTTTTTTTTTTTTTTGGCCGGGGCTGGGTTTGATGGCAGATGGGGCCGGCACCCTACTCCTTTGAGCCACAGGCGCCACCTATTTCTTCATTGATCTTATGCCTACTGTCTCTGTCCATTTTTGAAAATAGTGTATTGAAATCACTTCAGTCCTGTCAGTGTTTGCTTTGTAGAAGTGAGTCATTATAAAAGTTTTGAGATGCACAAAAATCAAGAAATATAAAATCCCCATGTACGGAAACAAACGAAGCTCTCCTAGCAACACCACTATGCTGAGCAAGTTGAAACTCGCTTGGGTGAATTAGAAAGGACTGTGTCAACTGTGTTTCTTGCAAGTGAAATAATGGACAATAACACAGTCTGTCTCAAAACTTTTGTAGCAACCTACATATTTAGGAGCTCCAATGTTGTGTACATAAATGTGTCTACTTGTTTTATTACATATCTTCCTTTTGTCATTATAAAATACGCCACTTTCTGTCTAGTAATAGTTTTGTTTTAAAATCTATTTTGCCTGATACAAGTGCAACTATTCCAGCTTTCTTATGGTTGCCCTTTTTCCATCCTTTTACTTTTAACCTGTTTTATATTTTGGAACCTGATGTCTCCTGTAGACGGCTTCTAGTTGGCTCTTCTTTTTTATCCAATCTAGCAGTATGTGACTTTTGATTGGATTTTTTCATCCATTCACACTTACTGCTATTATTAATATATTTGGATTTTAAGCTGTCCTTTTACTTGCTTTTATAATTATCTTTTTTTGTTTCTCATTTCTCCCTTACCACTTATATTGCATTAATTAAGTGAATACGTTATAGTGAACAATTTTAATTGTTTTAATGATGTTTTCACTATATGTTTTTAAAATATTGTATTATACATGGAGACTATGCTTGGAGTTTCATTGCTATGCTATTTAGCAAATTTCTTTTAGTCTATAGTGTAGCAGAAATCTTCATTGCATTTCTTCTATGCATAGTTGGCATACTATAGGAAGTAATCAAATATAGATAAGATTGAATGAAGACAGAGAAAACATACTTGATTCCTTTTTGTCTTTTGTTTGACAGACATGGTGTCTGTGTCTAGGATCCAAATTTGAAATCAATAATATTGATACTATGGTTAACTATATTTTAGTAATTAAAAAATTTAGCTTTTTCTATGCAAGATAATTGCTAAGCTCTTATAGATCTTACTATTCCTTTATTTTAATCTCTTTTACCATCATTTCTGATACATTATAGACTAAAAGAAATCTGTTAGATGGCCTGGGAATGAAATCTTTGTGTATATGGGTACATATTTTCCCAGACAGGATACAGCATGCTATAGTTGAAAATTAGTCTTTGGAATTAGACAGAAAAGGACTCATATCTGAGCTTCTGCCACTTAGTAGCTATGTACTTAAACTTTCATGAGTTCAAGTTTACAAAAGCATAGGACTTATAATTTTTTCTTTTTTGGAGAGACAGAGTCTCACTTTATCACCCTCGGTAGAGTGCCCTGGTGTCACAGAGCTCACAGCAACCTCCAACACCTGGGCTTAGGTGATTCTCTTGCCTTAGCCTCCCAAGTAGCTGGGACTACAGGCGCCTGCCACAAGGCCCGGCTATTTTTTTGTTGCAGTTCGGCTGAGGCTGGGTTTGAACCCGCCACCCTTGGTATATGGGACCAGTACCTTACTGACTAAGCCACAGGTGCTGCCCGACTTATAATTTCTAATTTATTAAGTTGCTGTTTGGGTTGAAAGAGCTATTGTATACATATTTCTTTTCTTTTTTTTTTTTTTTTTGCAGTTTTTGGCTGGGGCTGGGTTTGAATCTGCCACCTCGGCATATGGGGCCGGTGCCCTACTCCTTTGAGCCACAGGCATTGCCTTGTATATACATTTCTCAGCATAATGTCTAACACCGTAATATAGGATGTTAATAAAAATTCCAAATGACTAAAAAGAAATATAAGGACACAGTTCTTTAAATTTGGAATGTCTGTTCTTGGTTTCTGACCATTACTTCCAGAATACAGTAGAAAGAAAAAATATTGAATACTTATTCATAGTAGGTATTTAATATTTGTTGAATGACTTCTGAATTAATTTTTTATGTTCCTGATGATAGTAATTAGATATTTGGTATTATTTCTAATCTTTTTTTCCTCAAATGGTATCATGCTCAGTGTTCATAGGTAGTTCTTTTGGGGGCTTTGATGGCCTACCCTTTATGAGGCACTAATTTTTCTTAAAGTGTTATATGGCATATGGTAATGGTTTAAAAATTAAAAACATACAAACATGTCTCTTTTCGTATCTGTAGTAGGAAGCAACTTTTTACTGATGTCTCTAATTCCAGCACACATTTCCTTCTAGCTTCCTCCCTTGTCATGCTATAACTTCCTCTCCAACATCAACAAACATGGCTCCCATCAGCTACAATATATTTACTTTTTTGCTTAGTCCCAGAATGCAGAGAAAGTATTTCAGAACTGCTATAATGTACTTCTGTGAGGAGTAGTAGGATGGGAACTGATATATAAATACTGGTTTAGAGTTGTTTTTATCTTTAGTCTTATTTTTCTGATGTGATAGTAAATCCAAATTGATTTATCATTATATCCTTGAACTTGTTATGTAGACGTATAAGAAAGCTGTTGATTCTTTTGAATGGTAATTCATATCCTGCTTCCTTACTGAATTCTTCTGTTGTTTGAGTTAGTTTTCTCATTGATTCTTGTTTTTTTCTTAGAGAATGAATCATCTCTGCAGTTAGAGATGTTTTACTTCTCCTTTCCAATTCCTAAAGACTCTTAATTTCTCTTTTATTTAATTATACTGACGAATCCCGTCATTACAGTGTTCAAATGCTTTTCTTGAGTGTATCTACTTCATTTTGGAGCATGGTGTTATGTTTGCTTTGCTTCATTGTTGATTTTTTTTTTTTTATGGGTAGTTTTACCAGTTGTTACCATTTATGTTTTCGGTTTTGAATACTTATGGGTTACTTGCATCTGTGCGTGGACAGGATCGGTGGTTTGATTTTGAGGTAGCTGGCAAGTTTTAAGAGCACCCTCTGTGAGAACAATAAAGATGTTTTTTTATTAGATGGCTTTTTTAGGGAAGAGCACACGTAGGGGTGGGTAAATGTCCTAAGATTATTTTGAGATACATCTTACAGGAGCCTAAAAGTTTCCCTCTTATTTCATTTATTCTGTTACCTGAGTTTCTGAGGCACTCCTCTGCCCCTACTTTTTTTAAACTTTTTTTTTCTTGAAACTTTTTCCCTTTTCAAGATGGCCTTATTGAGTAATCTGCCCCTTCAGGTCTTTGCCTTGCCATCTATTCTGATCTTCTAGGAATTTTTTTTTTTTTTTTTTTTTTGTGAGACAGAGCCTCAAGCTGTCACCCTGGATGGAGGGCCGTGGCATCACAGCTCACAGCAACCTCCAATTCCTGGGCTCAAGCGAGTCTCCTGCCTCCACCTCCCAAGTAGCTGGGACTACAGGCGCCCGCCACAACACCTGGCCATTTTTTGGTTGCAGCCATCATTGTTGGTTGCAGCCATCATTGTTGTTTGACGGGCTGGGCTGGATTCGAACCTGTCAGCTCAGGTGTACATGGCTGGCGCCTTACCCCTTTGAGCCACAGGAGCCGAGCCATACCAGGAATTTTTTAAGTATTTTCACACTGAGGGTGTTCTTTTTCTTTCTATTGTTGATTTTAGTTTACTCTTAGGCCTACTGCTGACCCCTGTTTGCTTTGTTATGGGCAGTTTGTCTTCATGCTGTCATAGCTCTTTATGTTTTGTAATTTATGAGCATGAAAATAGTTCTCTGGGAGGTGCTAGGGCTTAGCACTTAGATGTAATTTTAAGTTTGGAGATTCTCTGTTTTGAGTTATGCTTGGGGCATAGGTTTTGGTCCTTTGCTTTCTGGGGATTTGGGTTGGGAGATTTTAGATTTACCTGGCACCATTAAGTTGTCAACTCAGTATTTAAATTGATTATGTTTTGAGAATGTGTTCGTAATTTTTTCGTTTGTGTGATTATAATCCCTTGTAGAAAGGTTAAAAGTATTCTGATATCTACACAGATATTTGTGGATCTTATCTTAATTATGACATTTTTTTGGTCACATGTAATATTTTATTGAAGAAAAACAGTTACATTTTTTTCTCCCTTGACATTTAAAATCAATAAAGAATCACAAATCATTTTTATTTAAAAATTTCCCATTTAGACAAGCCAGTTCTAATTTGTTTTCACATTCTGAAAAGGATTTTATTTGCTGTCTATAAGAGTTTCTTGGGATCATTACCATGATGACGACATTGATATTACTACTGATAAATATAAATTTGAAAGCTGTTACTCTATTAAACTTTCTTCATTTAACCTTGATTTTGAGATATACCTTCTGTTGCTTCTTTTAGGCTACAGGAAGATTTTCTTTCTTGAGATATCAAAAAAATTAAAATGTAACAGAATGGCTTTCTCTTTCATTAGAGAAAGACCAGTTATTTGTCATATGAATAATTCTTTCCTAAAAAATAGATTACATTGGGTTTAGGAACACAGCTGTGGTAACATAACTAACAGTAAGAATTTTAGTATTATGTAGGTGACTGTTATCTGAAGGTATCTGTATTTTTAAAAAGATACAGAAACTTCACAACTGTAGTCAATGACATTAAAAGGGAACATTTAATCTATATTCTGTCATTCTCAGTTGACTATTATAATTTTTCATTCTGTAATTTTTATTGTATATTCTTAAATATGTAACACTTTCATTCACCTCAATACATCCTAAATACTTCTCTACTTCACTGTAAGACTTCCCTAATGTTCCCTTATTGAATTTGTTCTTAAAATTTATAACACTTTCTCCTGTTTTTCTTTAAATGTAGAAATCCATATTTGTTGAACAATTAAAGCTTAGAAGTGGATGTTGTTTAGTCTGGAATATCTCAAAAGCAGGGCAGTATTTATTTCCTTTTCCATTCAGGTTAATTTTAAAGAAATCATTTTTATAGCACTTTCTAATAGAAAACAGTTTCTTGAGAAAACAAATTAGTTCAGTGCCTTTCAAAAACAGATTTTCATATTTTTTTGATGACATAAAGTCTCCTTAATTTTTGCTATAGAATTGTTTAATGGGTAGTTTGGTAGTTTGTGGCTAATAAACTATAGGGGTAAGATGCCATTTTATAAGTTATTGATTTAATGTTGGTGAAAGCCTCACTGCTACGGGCAAAAAAACACACCCCTGAGTTTGTGCAGATGTTTTATTGTGATAGATCTATTATCCAGCTATTAGAAGATAAATGACTAATCTTTCCCATTTTCCATGCCTCAAGAAAATTGAAATAAGAAGGGGAATATCATTTGGGCTGTATGATTAGGGCAGGTTGGATGGCCATTAATTTAAGGGAAGGAAATCTTGGCAGCATTGGCCAACTTATACCATATTATCAATCAAGCCTTGATGCACTTCTTGTGATGACCCAGCACTCTCAGGTTTTTGCAGCGTTAATTAGAATTCATGACAAAATAGATGCAAGGAAACGTTTTGTACCCTTCATAATTTTATAGAAAATTTATTGTTATTAGAGGAACCATTTGCTTAGTGTGATTTTTTTCATTACCAGCTTGTCAACTGGCATAGATAATCTGGAGAAAATATGAACTCCATAGATGGGGTGTCACTTTTGTTGATGGTTCATGTAGTTTACCTTGGAGCACAGCTAATGGCTAAAGTTCATAGCAACAGCACAGAAAAACGTGGCAACCAGGGAAAGATAAATGAACCATGTTTATTGCTTTAATATAAAAAATACATAAATGGAAAACTGCATTTGAATTTGATGAGCTCATTGCTAGTTTTGTTGGAGTGATTTATTTTTCCCCTTCTGTGAAAAGCTACTATTGACACAGTGAGATGGAAATTAACTGTCTGTTTTTTGGAAACCAATATTTTTGGTTTTAAAGTCTGAGTAGACCATTTTATTTTAATTCTGAATGTTTTATAGAATATTGAACATTTAATAGACCAAAATTATTAATTCTTCTGCTGGTGTTTAGCCGAGGGTCAGATTATTAAAACTATGTTCTAAAATGGTCATTTTTATTTTGGAAAGGTACTCTCTTTACATTCTTTCTAATTATTATTTTAATGTTCCTATAAACTTTATTTGTACTTAAGTAATTAATAATTTTCTTACCTTTTCCTTTTTAACGATATTTGTTAATACTTTATTACTTTATTTAATATTTGTGTTAGTACTTCAGAATTTTTCATTTTTTGTTTGGTATCTAAACACCTTTGGAAGAAAAGCATTTCTAGGTTTAAACAAAATAACTCGATTTTACCTGGTATTTTTAAAATTAAAAGACTGTTAAATTACCTGTTTAATTTTATGGGTCATTTTATTCTAAGTGGTATTCTTGGAATACCTTTGCCAATTGATAGGATATTAATATAAGGTTGAGACATAAATAATGTATATAGACATTTGTATCACAAATAATGAATTATTCTATAGCTTGATGTCATAAACTTAGTTCTTGTAAGAGGTTTTTAAATGTACTAATTTTAACCTTACAGAGATGTGATTATCGCAGAATATAATTTCTGACTAGTAATTTACGCGGAAGATGTCCCAATGTGGAGCTGAAAACAGGAATTTAACTTCCATTCCATATCAATAGTAAATAGAAAATTATATGTCTAATACATTTTTATTTAGTTCACACAAATAATCAATGTTTTGCTTTTTCGATTGAGGCGCATACATGCTGGGACCAGCAGGCACTGGTACATGGGCAGGGCTGGAGTCAATAAATGCGGCTTCACGTTTATACTGATTGGTAATTCATAAAATCCCCACAGGACTTGAAACTTGTTTAGCATAATAGCAAGTCTATATTCTGAGCTGTTTTCTTTCAATTGTATTGTTGGTTGCATATTAATAAACTAAATGTCAGCCAAGTAGAGGGACAAACACTCAAAATATGAATATCATTGTATCTAATATTTTTCAAAAAGTACCATTTCAATAAGTTATATTTCTATTTAATTGCTTATTTTAAGTCATTGGGGAAATTTTAGACAGTAAAATGAAGATCCCTAGTGTTCAGAAAGAATGTGATATTAATATATTTTTTCAAAAGCATACTATATTGTGTATGTGTATCAGTAGTACATATATAGAAGAATTTGTATGTTATATCCTGCTTAGCTTGTACCTTTATACTAAAGGTTTCTTAATTTTACCACTTTGTAAAAGCATGGCAGTTCAAACACTAGCAATTATGGTTCATTAATTGGTCTTGGAGAAAGCTGCCTTTTTTTGGTAATATATTATTCCAGTTTATGTACATTCTTTTTTTTTTTTTTTGATGTCCACAGTTTTTATTTATTTATTTTTTGTTAATTATTTCTTACCTACATTCTTATAAAAGTGATAACAGCTCAGATGATGTACTGAGCTGTTAGCCAGTTTGAGGTGTTTTGCAAATAATTACATTGGTAAACGCAGGTCAATTAAGATAAGTAAGATTTTCGTACTGAAAATATTTTACGGATTCCTTATATACTATTTGACATCAGTTCATGGTGAAGTTATTGCCGTTCCCATTTTAAACGGACACAGTGTGAGCCTTGTTACTGTCTTGATTCTTTTTCTGAATATTGTTATGAACTAAGTAATACATTTTTAGATTAGAATTTAGGTTAACTTTAAAAGTGAAAAATGTGGATGATTAACGTTTAATCCACATACAAAAAATTTATTGAAATTTTATGAAATAAAAAATTATCAGAACTTACCTCTCTTAAGAATAGTATTAGTTTTCCAGACATATTACGACTATTAAAATTCTTCTTTGAGAGAGTGGTACTCCAACATTTGTTATTCAGACATGAACATCCATTGTAACTGAGTGACCAAATGCTATATGGATCGACATGACACTGATGACACTACTGTAATACCTGAGCAGGACCTTTGATGGGGGGAGAAACGTTTTTTAATAAGTTACTATTTCTTTCTTTTGCAGCTTGTAGCTGGCAGTGTTGTGATGGCTTTTGAAGAAGTATGCCCAGATAGAATAGATCTGATTCACAAGAATTACCGCAAGCTCTGTAACTTACTAGTTGATGTGGAAGAGTGGGGGCAGGTTGTCATAATCCACATGCTAACTCGATATGCTCGGACACAGTTTGTCAGCCCATGGAAAGAGGTAAGTGTTGGACAGTCTTCCACATATCAAATATACTAGGTGAATGGATAATATTTTTAAAATGTATACAAAAAATTAAGAATAGTAAAATATAGAAATCTGCCTGTTTAAGGAGGAGTTAGTTTTCTCCGGGTCTTTTAGAAAGCAGAAACCAGTATAAATGTCAGAATAATTGTCTGTTGTTCAGCAATGATTGGCACATATTTAGTGGCATAGTCTGTGAACTTTTAGTGATACCTGGTTAGAGGTCCTCGTTAGGACCCGATACAGTGGTTTGAAAGGACATTGCCACATCATGGATTTTTTGTGTTGCTGTTACCAAAAAAAAAAAAAAAAATTGAGCTCCAGCTGTTCCAGATACACATTTATAAAAGTAGGTGATAAGATTCTATAACGTGATTTTAGACCTTAAATAATTTTTTCGCTTTATAAATATTGTTGAACTTTTAAACTATTTTTTTGCTAGTTTTTTTCCTGAAATATGTTAATACTTTTCTTCACTTAAACTGGTAGCATCACTTAGCAAAATTAATAATTAAATTTACCTTTAAGTGAAGTTGTTTTCTTTGTGCTTTTTGACATTAGAAGCATACTTTGTTCTTTTCATTATATTGACAATTAGAAAAATTTAATTTTATTATATAGTCTATATAATTGAGATGATTCGGTATGTATATGTTTAAGGCTGACGTGTAAACTTGTTAAAGGAAATCCTTAAGTATTTCAAGAATACCATATTCATTCTAATCTCTTGATATGTTGTGTCTTTTTTTAAAATGCAGTAGTACAGATTTAAAAAATCAGTTGTATACAAAATGAAAGATTAAAACATCCAATTACGTAAAAGTGGTTTGTATCCAAAATTATGAATAGGCCTTGAGTGCTCACTATATCTTGCTTTTGTTTGGTAGAAATAATATTAAAGTGAGGGGAAAATGTTCACAATACATGCTTTAAATGACATGTCAAGCTTGTGGATAATTATAAAATGTTTATCAATATTTTCTACATTATCTGAGTATTTGTCAGCAGTAAGCACTTTAAAATGTTTTTCATATAACTTTCTAAAAGACTAATATTGATTCATCTCAACTGTTAACGAAGTGATTGTGTTATTCTACTTAAAAATTAAGGTATATTTTGAATTACTAATATATAAAAGTCTTATGCTACATAGGGCTCTTAAGTTGATGAAATTGTACTGTCCTCATGCACTTTAATTTTATAAAGTTAATTTTATTTATCGAGCAAAGTACGGAGTTGACGGTACTTTTGTACGGAGTAGCATGAGAGAAACGTCTGGGCCCTTTGATGGTAAACGTGATAAGAGATTTTTGTTGTTAACAACTTATTTTTTGGATTTCAGCCAATTCCTTTAAAAAATGCTGCCCAGATTTTTTTCCTTTTGTGTAAGGTTATAGATAATTTTGGCTTTATATAACTACTGTGACCATTTAGTTTATTTTACTTTCCTGTTACTGTCCAATAATTTTCAAGAGCTGTGCACGAAAGATCCTTTGCTTTTTCATTATGTAGAAACTGGGATTTAAAATATATACTTTACTTACCATATCTTTTAAAAATGTCTAACGGATATTAAAATCTCTAGTTTGTCTGTTTGTTTTACTATTCATTGAATTTTATTTCATCTTATTTTAGATAAAATTCATTTTTAAAGCTATGTGCAAAAGCAAGATAGTTAAATTCTATATTACCAAATACATTTATTCTTCTGACAAATGGTTTGAAAATTAGGACTGTATTCATGTATTCATTCTTTGTGTTTTCACATGGTAACTGCTTGAACATTAATTTTTACAAACATGGGATTGTTTTAGCATACTACAGCAGGCTAAATCATTCCCTTTCTACTTTTTGCAGTCCACCCTTGGCATTATTATAAATGCTTTGGTTATCAGACTAATTTAATGGTTTTCGAATGTGCACCTCGCGGGGCAGTGGTGCTCCGGGCTGTGCAGTCAGTGCACGTGCCCCTCCTTCCAACTGAGCAGCTTTTCTTTGCCTTCCTTTCTTATGCAGTTTTGTATCTGAGTTCCTTTGAGAAAGTTGCTTTGGCTTAAGGCAAAGAAGGAAAGAAAACCACTTACATAGAAGATTGGTAGGAGTTTAGCTAACTCTATGTATATATTTTTTAATTATAGAAGCAATTTAAGTACATCGTGAAATACAGAATAAACTACCTTCTCATAATCTCTTGCTTAACTCTTTGGAGGCGGTTATTGGCAATGATTTCATTTCAGTTCTTCTGGTGGTTAGACATTTTACTTTGGATGACACGTTTCATTTTGTTTATTAACTTAAGATGATATCAGTCCATGGAAAAATTTTTAGTCCTCAGTCCATGGAAAAATTATTCCTTGATTGTTTAAGTTCTGTTTGAAAATCTTGTTTAGCCCGGAATAATCACAACAACAGGCTTACATCCGCGCGTGTACATATATGTTCTGTTCAGAGCCAGCGTGAAAGATTTGCAAGGGTCAGCTCTTATTGTAGCATAAGAATAAGGGATTGTAAAAGATGTTAGACTCTTGGTACAAATACATTTTATAAACTTAAGATTCAAATGGATGATCAACATTAGGACTGTGTCCATGTTGTCACTCTGCTAGTTAAACCATCTCAGCCTTTCTTTGTGCTAATCATTTTCTTTTACTAGGAAACTTAGGCATAAATAGTCTAACCACAGGCGGCGCCTGTGGCTCACTGGGTGGGGCGTTGGCCCCATATACTGAGGGTGGTGGGTTCAAGCCCAGCCCCGGCCAAACTGTAGTAGTCTAACCATGTGTGGACTTGGAGGCTTTCTGGCCTAGACTTCACATTACTTCCAGTTCCCATGGTAGTTTGAGCTTTAGAAGTTGGCAAACTAAATCACAAAGCAGATTTCGATCATAGCTGGAAGAAACTGAGAAGTATTCCACATCTGAGTCTGTTTTCTGTTTCCTATCTGATAAAAAAGGCATTGCCATGCAGTACAGAGTGGTGAAGATTATTATAGGATGGGAAGACAAGGTGGAGGAGCGTTTTAGTGGTGAGCCCTGAATAGTGACCCTCCTTTCACACTTGACTGTGTTGTTTCATGCAACCAGTTGAGTGGAAATGTGTGTCTTTTAGTCCCCATTTCCTTTCACCTACAGGCAGAAGTCACATAAATGCCATATGAAGCCCATTTTATGATAAAGTAAGGGCCACTTTACCTTGAAATAAAGGAAATTTGCTGGTGGGAAAACAAATGCCACTAAAATTGATATAAAAATTATATAAAATAAGAAAGCTGATATAAAATTGTTATAAAAATTATTTAAAATAAGAAAGCTGTCTGAGTGCAGTGACTCAAGCCTGTAATCCAAGCATTTGGGTAGGCTGAGGTTGGAGAATCACTTGAGGCCAGGAGTTTGGGAACATCCTAGCAACATAGCTGAGACCCATCTCTCCAAAAAAGGAAAAATTTAGCTTGGCATGGTGGCACATGCCTGTAGGCCCAGCTACTACGGAGGCTGATGCAGGAAGAGCACTTGAGCCGAGGATTTTGAGGGTGTAGTGAGCTGTGACCACGCCACTGCCCTCTAGCTCGGGCAACAGAGCCAAGAATCTGTCTCAAAAATAAAGTAATTTAAAAGCTGCCTAATATCAAATTCATTGAAATTAAGCAGTTTTTCCTCAAATACTCAGAGAGAATGTAACAAATAATACTTTGATAATTTACACTTATAAATTCATCATTTTTGTTGTGTTTTCTTACATGGTATTTTATTTGTCATAGGGCAGTCAGAATTATTACACCCATTTTATAGAGGAAGAAACTAAGGTGTACAGATTTTAACAACTCATTTATTTAATATCACTTATAAGAGGTACAATAGAACTATAAACAGAGTTATCTGATGCCCAGACCAATATTCTTTCCGTTATGTTACATTACCTTGTGACTTTTAAATTAAAAAATTTTTTGGTTACTTTAGTAAGTTTTTGTGTGTTTGGTTATTATGGTCCAGTGTTCAGACACTGTAGTTAGCTGGCCATAATTAAATTTGCTTTTGAAGAGAAAAATCATGTTTCTTATTGAATTCTTAAAAATATTTGTTTATGTTAATATGTTTGAAGGGCAGCAAAATTGGTTTTTTTAGGAATCAAAAATTAGTAGAAATACTTTTTGAGACAAACTGGCACACATGCTTTTATCAGTAAGTTCGCAGATGAACACATCATATACAAACAAGCTTCTTCAGGGGCAGAGAGATTTTTAATTTAGTTTATTTGCATCATTATAGATCAGTATTTAGGCTGTTTATATGTAAATGTATGATTTGAGGAACAATTAAGTGTTGACAAAGTAGATTGTAGTCGTATCAATTGCAGTGCATTTTCCATAATTTTTCTAACTGACATCTTTGATGATAAATAGTGGATGCCAAGTCAAAGCCGATTATACAGTGCACTAGGAATTCATGGGGCTGTCAGGGAGAAGACCGATTGACTTTAAATTTACATATTAATGAGAAGATTTGTTAAGAGGGTGCTTGACTATAGAAGCACGACATTTTATAAATAAAGCTGATGCAGGAAAATGGAAATTAAACCTTTTAGGTTAATAAATTCAAGAGACTGCTAAAATGCATATTTGCATTTTTATTTTCTTAAATTTACCTTATTCTTTGCAGTCCATGTGGGTTTTTTATTCTAGGTCAAGTTTGTATAATCTTCAGGGATATAAAATTAGTTGGGTGTTTTGTCATTCAGGCCTATTATGGGAAAATACTCGAAGTATAAATGTAAATCTCTGAAAAACGTTGCTTTTGTAGAATTAATGGATTTTTAAAAATAAATATAAATCACAAGTAAATTTTAAGGGTGATTAAAAAAAAAACAAACCCACAACCTTTCATAGTGGCACAAATTCTAAACTGAAATGAAACTAACACTGCCAGGGATATTTTTAATTTTATGAATCTAGCTCTTTAAAATTGAACTTTTTCTAGGAGATGACAATTTTGCAAGAATTATCAAAATGTTTTATTTCAGTGATTTAGGAGTTAAAGCTCTAGATATAAATGTTTATGAATTCAGGTAATATAATTCTGATGGCAACATTTAGGCCATCTTGACATTTGGAGCAATTAGTTTACATTGTCTCTCTCTGTATACCTTTACTTCAGTTTTAAAATCTTAAGTAGGTTTACTAAAGTCCAAAGTTTAGAATTTTGTTTAAAGTATTTTAAAGAGTAAGTTTTTAAGTTTTTCTGAGTTAGCTTCAAAATAAGAACTCATCAAAATGGAAAATTCACATACATAGTAGTGATACTCTATCTACAAAGGTATTTTGGGGAAGTGCTTCTCATCAACTCCATAGGCACTAAAGGACCAGAATGATAGAGATTATTTTTATTGAGTTTTAATTTTCTTTGCCAGTTGATTTTCTTTGTAAAAGAAATTTTGTATTGTGTCTTAACCGCTTACTATTATTAGATGTTACTATTTCATGGAATTTTTTTTAAACAACATAATGAAGTATAGTAGTAGAATCCTTGCTTTAGCATGATCGCAGGCAACTGTTGGTGAAGAGTTCAATATATAGTTTAATGTGAAACTATGGATTACAATCTGATCTGATAGTGAAATGAGGCCTCTCCTCCTCCCCATTGGTATGAAGCATTTATCTGCTTCATAATTTTTGTTGTTCATAATTTAATTCTTTTGTTTTGATTTTTTTAAGTTATGAAGATTCCTTTTTTTTTTTTTTTTTGAGACAGAGCCTCAAGCTATTGCCCTGGGTAGAGTGCTGTGGCATCACAGCTCATAGCAACCTCCAATTCTTGGGCTCAAGCGATTCTCCTGCTTCAGCCTCCCAAGTAGCTGGGACTATAGGCACCTGGCTATTTTTTGGTTGTAGCCAATCATTGTTGTTTGGTGGGCTGGGCTGGATTTGAACCCGCCAGCTCAGGTGTATGTGGCTGGTGCCTTAGCTTCTTGAGCCACAGGCACCGAGCCTGAAGATTCCTTTTCTAAAAAATTATTTTACAAATAGACATGCGACAGAATGGGTAAAAATATTTGCATATTACATCTGATAAAGAACTGATAACCAGAATGTGTAAAGAACTCAAGCAAGTCAGCAAGAAAGAAATCAACCCCGTGAAATATTGGGCAAAAAAGAAGAGGCAGCCAACATAAATTCTGAGGGAGAAGGAAGGGGTAGTTGAAGAAGAAGGCTACTTAACCCAAGTAGTAGCAAAGTGGAGAGGGTAGGGGGTGGAGGTCACTACAAGGAAGGGGATGGGATTTTCTGTTTTAGAATAGTATTGGAGAGGGAAATCCAGGCTATTAAGTTATAACTTGCAGGTATTAGCATGTTCTGTCTCCCAGCTTCAAGAGAGGAGATATTAACAGTATTATCTCCATTTCGGTGTCTCTCCACGCTCTGTCCTTTGGAAGGTTTTGTACCATTCTGCCAAGTTGGGTGCTCCTTTCATACTTCATCTCACTCATACATTGGAGTCCTGCCGTTCCCTTGATGGGAGAGAGACCAGCCATGGTCCCTAAATCTCCAGAAACGCCCTTCCCGGTAGTAAAAGAATGTTATTACTTTCTTTTCTTAACCCACAAGAAAGTAATAATATTCCTGATTTATGTGGGTAGGTGTACACTACCACCTAAATGAGTCATTCCCCCAGAGAGGGCGGCACACTACCTTTTCTGCCACCTCTCATCATCTCTTCCTTTTGCTGTTGCCTTTTTTCTCCCTATCCTGGGTTTTGTCCTAGGCTACACTTCACATTTCTATTTCAAATTGAAGTTGCTGCCTTTTCTCATGGTGAAAAGATGACATTGCTCCAAGAACCAAAAATAAGTGGGAATTGGAAAAAAAAAAAAAAGTAGGCAAAAGACATGAACAGAAACTTTTCAAAAGAAGATAGACTAATAGTCAGTAAACATATGAAAAAATGCTCAATGTCTCTAATCAGGGATATGCAAATCAAAACATAACTCCAGTTAGATTTCACCTAACTCTACTCTTTTTAGAAATGATTAGATGATAAAGTTTTGAGACCTTCAGTGTCACTCTCCCACTTGATTGTTATTTTACTTAGGCTTTTGGATCCAAATTCTCTTAACACCTTTTATGTTTGAAAATGTCTTATTTTTCCCTTTATGCTTGACATCTTGGGTAGATATAATACTGTTGGGACACAGCTTTTTTCCCCTTCTTCTGAGAACATTATTTAATAATAATTTTTCAGGCTTGGTGCCTGTGGCTCAAGCGGCTAAAGTGCCAGCCACGTACACCTGAGCTGGCGGGTTTGAATCCAGCCCGGGCCCGCCAAACAGCAATGATGGCTGCAACCAAAAAATGTCCAGGCGTCGTGGCGGGCGCCTGTGGTCCCAGCTACTTGGGAGGTGGAGGCAAGAGACTCGCTTGAGCCCAGGAGTTGGAGGTTGCTGTGAGCTGTGATGCCACGGCACTCTACCTAGGGTGACGGCTTGAGGCTCTGGCTCAAAAAAAAAAAAAAAAAAAAAAAAATTTCTTTTTCATTGAATGTGGCTGTGAAGAAGTCTGAAGGCTTGAAAGTTAGTGATAGAGACATCCAGAGTGATTAATAGATCTGACAGATTTAGTCAACATACTGGCAGCCTCCAGGTTATGAACAAGGTAGTTTAATTTCCAAAATTAATTAGAGTTTCCCATTGGATTTTAAAAAAACTTTACTGATTTATTTATCTCCATCCAGAATATCCACAATTATAGTAAAATTTGTGTTTAACCCCTTGTTTTTAATGCCTTAAAGGAGAGTTAAACTTACTGATTTCAATTCAACACATATTCCCCTTCTTGTTTCTCATGTGATCTGTTCATTTTAGGGATTAAGGTAAGGAGAAAATGAATACATGAGGAATCATGATTACTTCTACTTAGGATGGTTTTAATTTTGTTTCATAATTTATGATTGAACAAAAACCACCTCTAATACGCATGTTGCTTTAGAAAAAAATAATTCTTTTATATTCCCCATGATTACATCTTGATTAATAAGTTTTCAAATAATTGAGAGACTTATTTCTTATGTCTTGAAACCCTTAGACTTAGGTTCAACATGTGTCATGATTATATTTTATTTCAGGCAAATTTGAAAAATGCATTTTGTAGATCCTCCAGATTACTTTGTAACAAAAGTTTGGAAACCACTGCATTCAGAAAGCTTGTTTCTTATATTCTAGGGCTAAATATATAGTGGTAAGAAATGAGAAGTGTTGTGGGCAATTGCACACTGAATTTTCAGAGTGGTTCAATGGAAAGTTACTTTGCACAGGTATTTCCATAATTGTGATGTATTGGGGGAGAGTCAGTGTTCAATGGTCCTCAAACCCACACTTCTACCTGTGTGGTGTAGTGGTCACTGGACTGTGGTATAAAAACATGTAAAGTGAATAGCATAGTGGTTTCTTTCCAGAAGGGAAAAAAAGAGAAACTCAAACCAGTACATATATCCTGTGTTGTTTTACATAGACCCGAGAAAGGGGCTTTGTTTTTCTCTTTGAAAAAAATATTAAAACTTTTATTAAACATGAATTTTTTCCTAGTGAATTCATCTCTGATAATGTATGCTATCCATACAGAGTAACTAATTTAACATGATTATTATGATATTGCTTATTATCTACCCACTCTAGTTTTGTCAGGGATATCTAACCCACTGCCAGAGAGATGTAACACCAGTATACTGCTATGTTATCTATTATGAACTAAATGTTTGTGGCCTTCAAAATTCGTATGTTGAAACTCTAACCCCCAATGTGATGATATTTGGAGGAGGGCCTTTGGGAGATGTTTAGGTTTAGATGAAGTCCGAGGGTGGGGCCCTCATGATGAGATTAGTGCCCTTATAAGAGGGGATACCAGAGAGCTTGTTTCCTGTCTCTTTGCCATGTGAGATAGCTGTCTGCAAGGCAGGAAGAGGGCCCTCACCAGCAGCTGAATCACTCTGTATCTGGATCTTAAACTTTTTAGCTTCAAGACCTGTGAGAAATAGATGCCTTTTGTTTAAGACACTCACTCTGTGGTATTTCATTGCAGCAGTCCAAAGTTGATTAATGCAGTATCTCAGATCACATGGGAATGTTATGATATGTTCCTCTGGGACATTTATAAACATTATGTGATAGTCTGAGTTCATAGCTGGAACCCAGATTGTTTTGTCCTGGTATAAACCCTGAGACGGTACTGGATTCAGAAGGCAAGTGGGTACATTCAATGTCTTTTACTTGACTACTATAAATGTGGGGTAACAAAGGGGAAAGATGATGAGATGAAGATAATAATTCCTGAGTTCAAGTCCTGGCTCCAATACTTTTAATCTCTGACTATTGATAATTCATATAAACTGTGTGTGTTTAAGTTCTTTCATCTGTGAAAACGATAGTAAATACTTGCTTGGTTTATCATGTGGAATTGTTCTGAGGATTCAGAGGTATTTGTGTAATTCTTTATTAATAATTAGAGATTTGTTAAGCTGAAGTTGCCTTTACTAAGTCCAGTGTTATGTGTTACAGAAGTAGATATTTTTTAGAAATATTAGATTCTTTTATCAATTTTTAGACATAAAAAAGTTTTGCTTATATGTAAGTTTTAACTGTTGTCAATTTTATTTTTATTTTCTGTCATTTCTTATGAACAGAAAAAAAGAAAAACATAATTTGTTTTTTTCTTAGCAAATACATTCAGACAAAATTAGTAAGTGTCCCTTGTGTCCTAAGATCTCTCTAAAAAGCAGAGATTATCCTCAGCACCCCGAATTTTGAGTTCAGTACTGATTATTATAATTTTTGCAAACATCTGTGTTTGGATCTTCTGGTTCAAAATCTACAGAAGTATAATTTCATACTTTTCTTTTACCATGAATCTGTATAATAGCAGCTTTAGGGCATATAAAGTATGTCTTTTATAAATATATTTAATGGAGTAATAGGCTATTTATCTATTTAAACTTTTTCCCCCCCTTTTTTTGAGATAGAGTCTCACTCTAGCCCTAGGTAGAGTGCCACGGGATTGTCATAGCTCACGGCAACCTCACACTTTTGGGCTCAAGTGAACTCTTGCCTCAGTTTTTCTGTTTTTTAGTAGAGACAGGGTCTCACTCTTGCTCCGTCTCGTCTCGAACTCCTGAGCTCAAGCAATCTGCCCACGTTGGCCTCTCAGAGTGCCAGAGTTACAGGCATCAGCCACTGTACCTGGCCTATTTGTTTATTTATTTTTGCCTCCATAAAGCTTATAAGTAGTGTAATGACATTTGTCTCTTCCAAATGTGAATGTTTTCAAACAAAGTGAAAACCTGTATTTTATTCTGATTTTTTTACATTAGAATTTGGGGTGGTTGGTACATCTGAGTGGAAGGAGACCTATTTTCTTTTTTTTTTTTGCAGTTTTTGGCCGGGGCTGGGTTTGAACCTGCCACCTCCAGCATATGGGGCTGGCGCCCTACTCACTGAGCCACGGGCACCGCCCAGGAGACCTATTTTCATATGAGATAGATTCAGATACATTAAACTTACTGTTTGTTTTTTTAATAGACCTTTTTTTTTTTTAAAGCAGTAAAATTGAGTTGAAGTGTAGGGATTTCTCATATACATGTACGCTTTGTCCCACCAGACACAAAGTATCCCCCTCTATCCACATCTGGTACCACAGTCAGTGGATCTACACTAACATGATCATCACCCAAAGTCTGTAGTTTACTTTACAGTTCAACCTTGGTATTATACATCCTGTGGGTTTTGGCAGATACATAATGACATAAATATACCATTTTATTATCATCCACAATAGTTTTGCTGCCCTGACAATGCTTTGTGGTCTCTGTGTTCATGCCTTTCTCCTACTTAACCCTTGTCAGTCGCTAATCTTTTTGAATGTCTCCATAGTTAAATAGCTGGAATCATAAACAGTATTTAGCCTTTTCAAATTGGCTTTCCTCACTCAGTAATAAGCCTTTAAGTTTCCACCATGACTTTTCATCACTCAATAGCTAATTTTTTTCAATTTCAAAATATTAAGTGGGTACAAATGATTTTGTTACATGGACACCTTTTATGATTGCTTAAGTGGGGGCTTTTAGTGTGCCTGTCACCAGAATCGTGTTCATTGTACCTGATAGGTAAGTTTGTATCCCTCAGTCCTATCCTACCCTTCCCTTCTCTTAGTTTCCAATGTCCTTCACAGCTCTTTGTGCCTGTGTGCGCCCATCATTTACCTCCCAATTATTAGTGAGTGTATGTGGTATTTGCTTTTCCATTCCTGAGATATTGCCTTAGAATAATGGTTCCATCCAAGTTGCTGCAAATGACATTATTTTATGCCTTTTTATGGCTGAGTAATATTCCACTGTGTGTGTGTGTGTGTGTGTGTTGTGTATAATACATACATATATACACACACACACACACACATATATATTAACATTTTCTGTATTCACCGTGAATTGATGGGCACTTAGGTTGATTCCTCATCTTTGCAACTGTGAATTGTGTTGTGCTAAATGTTTGAGTGCAGGTATCTTTGATAAAATGTCTTTATTTGCTTTGGTAGATAATCCAGTAACAGGATTGCTAGATCCAATTGAGGAATTTCCATACTGTTTTCCATAGAGGTTGTTAAATAGTAATCTGTGGTCCCACTGGCAGTGAATAAGGGTTTCTTTCTCTCTGCATCCATGCTAACATCTGTTATCTTCTGACTTTTTAATAATGGCCAACCATTCTAACAGGGGTAAGGTGGTATCTCATTGTGGTTTTAGTTTGCATTTCCCTGGTGAAAAATTGAGCATTTTTTTCATAGTTTTGTTGGCCATTTGTCTATCTCCTCTTGAAAAACGTATGTTCATGTCTTTCGCCCACTTTTTTTTCCTTATTTCCTTTTTTTTTTGAGACAGAGTCTTACCATGTAGCCTTCAGTAGAGTGCCGTGACGTCACAGCTCCCAGCAACCCCAAACTCCTGTGCTCAAGCGATTCTCTTGCCTCAGCCTCCCATGTAGCTGGGATCACAGGTGCCTGCCACAATGCCTGGCTATTTTTTTGTTGCAGTTGTTTAGTTAGCCCATGCCAGGTTCAAACCTGCCACCCTTGGTGGATGTGGCTGGGGCCATAACCACTGTGCTACGGACGTTAAGCCTTTTGCCCACTTTTTAATGAGGTTTATTTTTTCTTGCTGATTTGTTTTGAGTCCTCGTACATTCTGTTTATCAGTCCTTTGTCAGATGTATAGTTTGCAAATATTTTCTCCATTCTGTAGGTTGTCTGTTCACTCTTTTGATTATTTCTTCTGCTGTGCACACACTTTCTAGTTTAATTAAGTCCCATTTATTTATTTCTCTTTTATTGCTTTTGGGATCTTAGTTATAAGTTTTTTGTCTAAGCCAACATCTAGATGAGTTTTTCGTAGATTTTCTAGAATTTTTATGGTTTCATGCCTTACGTACAAGTCTTTTAATTCCTCTTGAATTAATTTTTGTGTGTGGTAAGAGTATATTTCTACATGTAGGTCTTCATTGTTCCCAGCACCATTTTTTGAATAGGGAGGGCTTCCTTTCTCCATTGTATGTTGTAGTGTACTTTGTTGAAGATCAGTTGGTTGTCGGTAGATAGTTTTATTTGTGGGTTCTTTTCTGTTCCATAGTCTATACCTCTGCTTTTATACCAGTACCCAATTGTTTGGGTTAGTATAGCCTTAGAGTATAATTTGACATCAGGTAATATAATGCTTTAAGAGTTGTTACTTTTGCTGAAGATTGCATTGGCTATTCGGGTTCTTTTTTCCTTCCAAAGAAAGTTTATGGTTATTTTTTCTTGACCTGTGAAATATGATGTTGGTATTTTGGTGGGGATTTTTGTTGAATATGTGAATCATTTTGGGTCGTACAGACACTTTAATGATGTTGATCTGACCAATCTAGGAGCATGGAATATTTTTCCACTTGTTTCTGTCATCTATTAAATATGATTTCTTTTGTCAGTGTTTTGTAGCTCTCCTTATAGAGATATTTCAACTGCCTGGTTAAATATATCCTAGATTTTTTATTTTCTTTGTAACTATTGTAAATAGTATTAGGTCCTTGATCTGACTTTGAGCTTACCAATTACTAGTATATGGAAATACTACTGATTTGTGTACATTGGTTTTGTAATTTGAGACTTTGCTGAATATATTTTTCACTTGTGGGAATTTTTTGGTGGAGCCTTTATGGTGTTCTGGATACCAGATCATATCATCATGTGCTGTGGCATTTGGCTTGCTAGTATTTTGTTGAGGATTTTTGCATTTATGTTCATAGTGGGCATTGGTCTGTAGTTTTCTTTTTGTGTTGGGTGCTTTCCTGGCTGTGGTATCAAGGTGATACTGGCTTCACAGAATGAGATAAGGAGGATTCTTTCCTTTTTGATGTTAGGAATAATTTCCTAACAGTTCTTCTTTGTAGGTCTGGTAGAATTCATCTGTCTGGCCTGAGGTGTTTGTTTTGGTTGTGTAGAAGTTATTTTTACGTCTTTAATCATACTACTCATTATTGGTCTGTTCAGGATTTCTGTATATTCCTGATTGAGTCTTGGGATGTTGTACGTTTCCAGAAGTTTATCAGTCTCCTCTGTGTTTTCCAGTTTGTGTGTGTAGAGGTTTTCATAGTATTCATAGATGATATTCAGTATTTCTGTAGTATAAGTTGTAAAGTCTCCCTTTTCATTTTTGATTGAGCTTCTTTGAGTCCTTTCTCTTTTGTTTCTGGTTAATCTGGCTGGTGGTGTATTGATTTTTTCTGTCTTTTCAGAGAACTAACTTTTTGTTTTGTTGATCTTTTGTAATTTTTTTTGGTTCCCATTTCATTCGTTTCTGCCCTGAGCTTCGTTAACTTCTTTTCTTCTGCTGGCTGTAGGTTAGGTTTGATCTTGTTTTTGTCGTTCCTTGAGATGTGGTGTCAGGTTATTAATTTCTGATCTTTTTGCTATATATATTTAAAGCTATGAACTTTCTCTAAGGCCTTGCTTCCACTATATCTGATAGATTCTTTTTTTTTTTTTTTTTTTTTGAGACAGAGCCTCAAGCTGTCACCCTGGATAGAGTGCTGTGGCATCACAGCTCACAGCAACCTCCAACTCCTGGGCTTGAGCGAGTCTCCTGCCTCCACCTCCCAAGTAGCTGGGACTACAGGCGCCCTCCACAACGCCTGGCCGTGTTTTTGG